>VWZU01015482.1:299654-309927 GCA_013397095.1 Sterrhoptilus dennistouni
TAAATTGTATTTCTGACTTGGAGCCTCTCACTCGTTTTGCTTTCAAACCACGACACAGGCAAAGAAAACAACAGACCACTAGCCAAAGATTTTTCACCTTGTTGCCATAACTTAAGCAGCTCTGTACAAGCAGGGCACCCCCAGGCAACAACCCCAACATTGTGAGGATGGAAGCTCCAGTGTAGTGGTGTGTTTTTGGTTTTAGCAGTTTTATGTATGTATTTGTTCCTTGTTTTATATGTTTTTTTGTAAGTTGTAATGGTTTGCCCCATGTCACCCATGTTCAACCCCTCTTGGTTTTACCCCAACCCCAGTTATGTGTCAGTCAGAAGTTATCCAGCCCCTGGGCCTTGTCTGTCACTTTGGGGTCTCTCCCAAAAGTCTGCAAAGTTCCAGTGAGGGGCCCAAGTGATTGGACAAGACCTCAGCTGTCTCCCCACCTGAGTTATTGATTCGTTATAATATGTGTCATTTACCTGCAGAGCCAGACCCACATCATCCCTGATTTGTCCCCAGTTAAACCCATCCCTGAGTTCCTCCCCCCAATAAAAGATGTTATTTTTGGGGTGTTTCCTGCCCTTTTTTCCTGCTGCTCCTGCCAAGGGGTAACTTCAGCTAAGGAATGTCTGCTGAGGCAGACACCCTGAACTGAGGTTATCCCCACTGAGGGATGAATAAAGCCAGCAGCTAACCCTGAGTAGAGTCCCTCTTTCTTTCCAGCTATCATTGCTTGACTCATTTAGGCAAACAAGAACCCAAGGGATTGGTGAGGTTCATCCAGTTACCAAGCCGTACCCTTTACTGTCGAGGTGTCAGAGCTGGCTGAGGCAGAGAGACAAGACACCTCTGCTGGAGTCCAGGACATCCCCTGGGATGACCTGGGACCTGAGGAAGGCAATTTGAGCCCTGTACAGGGGGGTGTGGAACCAGTCCAGGGGGGTTTGGAGACCTTGGCACAGAGCCCAGGAAAACACTGGGTTTGATTTTAGTCCATGGGAGAGACTAAAGAGAGAGGAATTGCAAATCACCAGGAAGTGAAAACAGTAGTTTAGCACAGCAGAACATGCAAAATTCAGTAGTTTTAGGGTTCTTAGAATAGAGGTAAATGGGGGAAAAAATGGTGGGATTTGGGTGGTTCCTTGTGTCCCTCTCCTTATTCCCCGTCCTCCATCTTTTGGAGTGGTGGTGACACAAGGCAGTGAGAGTGGGTTGGGTCAGAGCAGAAATGACCCTTTTAGTGTGAGCCCTGGGCATTGGTGTGAAATTGTAAATAACCCACCCATGGTTATCTGTATAAATGTGAGGTGATCCCCATCGGTGACAGTCCCCTCATGTCCCAGCCCTGTCCAGACCTCGGCTGGGAGCGGAGAAAAAACTCTGAGATATCAAATAATAAACAGCACGAGAAATCTGAAAACAAGGCCTTGAAGACTCTGCTTTTTTATACCAACATGACTCGGGGCTTTTAGAGGGCCAAGGACTTTAAACAACTTAAATCTCGTGTGAGGAAACCCTCCCCGAGAACCTCTACTCTCCAGCTCTGTCAGTCATCCCACAGAACTGATTCACCTACTCCTCGTCACTCCAGGGATCATTGGTGGTGTGTGTGACCGCTCAGGTTCCCCACCCAGAGCTGTCCTAATAAAGGGATTAAAAGGGAGATTTGTCTCCTGGCCCTGTTTGTAACATCCACCCTGCCTGCAGGGCTGGGGAGCACACAGTTATTTTCAGGCCATATTAGCCTTGTGTTGTTACCTGCACCAGCAGTGCAGCCGAGGCTCTGGCAGGGGTTTGATGTGGTTCCTGCTGGGGGTGGAAGTCTTGCTGTGAGAACTTTCTGGTGCTGACAGAAATGCCACAGAAAGGGAAAAAACCCTACATGTGTGTTTGAGCAATGTGGGAAACCCCAGCAGCATCACACCACGAGATTTGGAGTTGATTCGTTTTTGTGTTGCTTCTTTTTTTATGTTGGTTTTTTTTTTTTTTTTTTTTTGAGTGTTGTTTCCTTTTTGGTATTGTTTCTTTTTTGTGTTTTTCTTTTTTTATATTGATTTTTTTTTGTGTTTATTTTTTATGTTGCGGTTTTTTTTGAGTGTTCTTTCCTTTTTTGTATTGTTTCCTTTTTGTGTTTTTCTTTTTTTATGTTGGTTTTTTTTGGTGTTTCTTTTTTTGTGGGTTTGGTTGGGTTTTTTTTTTTCGGTGTTGTTTGGTTTTTTGTGTCGTTTCCCTTTTTGTGTCGTTTCCTTCTCGTAGCTGATTTCAAATCCCTCAAACTCAGACCAGTGAAATCCCCTCTGCTCATATCCCTGATAAAAGCAGCCGAGTGAAGGGCAAAGACCATTCCAAAGGCCCCAGGAAATGTGGGATCTGCGAGTTCCAGCCTGGTGCTGTAGCCCAGAGCCTGTAAATGAACACACCTGTAACATCCCTGGTGACAACTGTGGGATTTTTGAACAATGAAGAGCCTTAAATAGTCTGAACAAGCCCTGGCAGAGGGTGCCCAGAGCAGCTGTGGCTGCCCCTGGATCCCTGGAAGTGTCTAAGGCCAGGCTGGAGCACCCTGGGATAATGAAATCTGTCCCTGCCTGATGCTGTTTTACACCACAAGGACACAGAGTCTGAGATTCAGGAGGCTGAAAATGACTCCTTTATTTCTGGGATGTGTCTCCCTTTTCTACTATTTCACACAGACCAATTGGATTGGTGACACAAAGACAAACCTCTTCACTCCCATTGGTCAGAGCAGAGGGACAGCAAGGAGAAGTCCCTCCTGGGGAAAGGAATGAAGAACAAAGTTCCAGTTCCAAAAACATTTCTGCTGTTTACAGAAAATTCCCTGGGAAAGGAATTTCAGAAACTAAAACACCTCAGGCACAAAACCAGGGCTACACCTGCCCACGGCAGAGAGTGGGAATTACATGAACTTTTTTTGTCCCTTCCAACCCAAACCATTCCATGATACCAGCAGTTCCTTCCTCTGAATCCAGATTTTAGGCTGTCCTGAACTCCTCTTGTTAAACCCCATCCGCACTCAGGTTTTTCCTGACAGGCACAAAAATCTGCAGCTCCAGCTGGTGCAGTGTCCATTTCCTCTGCTCACATTCCCTGTGATCCTTTCCTGAAGGGCTTGTAATGTATTAAAGAAACAATTCCAACTCTCCATAAAAAAAAAAAAAAGGAGCAAGTTTCCCCTGAGTTAAGAGCACATTATTTCATGAGCCAAAAACGAGAGACAATTTAATCTTCCAGAATTAGCATAACTTCCCTATTATTCTAGAGACTGCTTGATTAAATTAGCCTGTATCACTTTAAAAGGGATGAGGGATGAATTGGAAAGGAAGAGAGCTTAGAATTGAAATCCAAAGAATAAAAACCTCATAGGGACAGATAAAAGTGAAAAGACAGGGCACTGCCAGTACCAGCCAACACCACAAAATCCCAGACAAGCAGAGGGGGAGTCGGGCAAGGGGCACAAGGCCCTGACCCACTGAGGTTGTGCTCAGCTGCTGCTGCTGGGACTCTTCTGTCCACCTGAGAACTTGCAGTGACTGGTTAATGATTGGACTTGATGGTCCTGGATGATTCCACGATCCCATTCCCAGTTTATTTTCTCCCTCTGGGCTCCCTCATTACCTGCACCAGGTGGTTCTGGAGCTCAGTCACTGCAGTCCCACCTCTGGTGGGATACAGGGAGGGGAACTGGGCACAACTGGTGAGGGAGGGCAGGGGGACTGGGGGCTGTCTGGGTTTGGGAAGACAGGTGTCTGCAGGGAAAATCTGGAGCCTCCCTTGGAATGGAGAATGAAAACCCCCTCCCTCCAAATTATTATCACTTTGAAATTAACAGGCTTGCAAGCGAAGATATGGGAATAACAGTTCTTTACTAGGAATATTAAAAATAAAAATGTAGTCGAGCAAAAAAATCCCCAAGCAAAAAAAATAATTCCTAGAAAAACTGACAGAGTCAGAACACAACCTGTTGGTCAGGGTGTTGGTGTCAGTCCAAATAAACCCTCCTGCAGTGCTAGCTGTGGTTCTGTTGGAGCAGAGATGATCCTGTAGAAGGTCCAGTGGTGCTGAGCTGGGTCTGGTCTCCCTCTGGGAATCCAAACAGGCTGTGCTGGGGTTGTGACTCCCAGGTTTGATCCAGGTGGGAATGCTGGGCTCCTCCCCCTGGGTGGAGCATCTCCCCATGGGCTGATGGAATTGTCTCAGCCCTGCAGTGAGCCTGGATGGGCCCTGGACAGCAGAGATCCCCTGGGGGGAGGAGGGGGCCTGGAAGGGACAAAGAAAAAACACCTCCCTGACTGGTTTCAGCAGATGGCAAATAGAACACACACTTTTGTCTACGTATGGCATTGCAACCCAAGACAGGGGCTGAGCCCGTCCCCTCCCCGAGGGTTTTCTGAGAAACACTTGAGAGGAACCACAAGGCATGAAAGGCAGAACCTGAGGCTGATCAAGGGGTTTTGCTCATGTTTTCATGTAAAAGATGTATGAAACCAATTTTGAGTACCATACTGCTGTGATTTCTTTACAGGCATTAAAGGACATGAAGAAGGAATTATAATTTAATTTTCATGTAGAATTATGGAATATCCTGAGTGGGAAGGGATCCACCAGGATCATCCAGTTCTACTCCTGGCCTTGCACAGAAACCCCAACAATCCCATCCTGAGCCTGTTGACATAAGTGTGAATTTATACGTAAATGCACTGAAACACATATGGGTTTAAGGAATAAAAAAAAATTTTTGTCCGCACAGTATAGCACTGGAAATTAGGAATAAACAAAGTTTATATGGCAAGGAGGGAATATCTTTCTGCCCAGAAATCACCAGGGTGACATCAGACCAATAATTCCCTTAGAAGAAAAACCCAGGCCCAGCTCTTTCTCATTAACCCACACTCAGAGGTGCAAAAAGCCACGAAAATACAAATCCACATGAAAATACAAATACCCATGGGAATATAGAGACACGTGTGGAGGGGCACACAGTATTTTGAGAGAGGAGCAGCAATATTTTCTTCACTTTAAACACACTCTAGCACAGATTCCACCACCACTCTCCTGTCACAATGGAGTTGGAGACAGCGATGTGACATACACACCTTGGGGATCATGTGGCAACAATTTTGTTTATTGTTTGGTAACTCTTTTTACAGGGTTTTTAAATTTCTCACCCTTCCAGATATGATTGTTTAAGGGTCTTAACTCTGCTTGGTTTACTGGCTGATGAAATGGGTGTGTCTGTGCTTTACAGAGGTTGACTGGGTTTGAATCTGACCTAACTTTGTTGTGTTTACTTCTATCTGCTAAACCAAATTATCTGTGCAGATACAGTCTGTCTATATCTGTCATAAATCTGTTATAATATCCCCTGTGCCCTCCTCACCCTCAGCAAAGTCCACAACCCACAGATCCCTCTGATCCCCAGTGGTGCTTCGAGGAATGGAGAGTGTCGCCCTGATTTTTCAGCCTTCTGATGTTTTCGTTCTTACACTGGAAAGTTCTCATGCATTTTAACCAAACCAAAAACTGGTATTTTGTAAAATACATTCCTTCCAAAGAAAAGAACAAATTAATAAACTGCTAATTTGACCAGTGGGGTCTGAGGAGTCTCAGCCTCGTCCCCCCAGTCACAAGTTAAATTTCAAACTCTATTTAAACCCTAAATCTAAAAATAAAATTCTTCTTTTTCTCACTCTCAGCTTGACGAGCAACTGTAGTTCTTTTTGTGTCCTCTTGCGACAGGAGAGAGAAGAGATTTCATTGGAACCAAATTCCGGTCAGGGGCTGTGTGGACACTCTGGAAATAAAAGCTCCAGTAATTTTTGCTGATGTGATCGTTATTGCAGGGGCTTAATTGGCCAGAACTGTCAGTGGCAATTGAATGGTTCCAGCCTCGCTGTGTGTTTAGGGCTTCCCATTTGTTCCCTCACACCAGACCGTGCCAGAGCGCCTGGAAACCTGGATTTTATTCCCTGGTAATAAGTTCAAACACCCAACAAGCAAATCTTGCATAATTGGTGGCTTTATAGGCTGCAATCACTTCCTTTAGCTTTGTATATTTTACAGGTTTTGTGTTCGTTTTTTTTTTTTTTTTGCCTTTCTCCATGCTGTGGGAAGTGACGGGAGCCTGTAATTAGAGCTGCAGTGGACCAGGGGAGATTTGTAAGGCTGGAAAATATTTTCCTTTTGGGACATTTCATCCTTTGGCTGGACACCAAACCTCAGATGCCTGGAGGTCTGCAGGGTGATTTCACCTCAAAAGTTCTGTGAAAATTAACAACCAGCTTAAAACCCAGACAGTTTAAAGGATGGGACACTTGAATCCATAAATAGTTTGGGATTCTGGTGTAAAAAAAAACTGTCTCATGTCTTTTCTAGCCTTGTTAGTTTGGAAAATAAACACATGAAATATCAATTCATTGTTTTTGAGGCAATGGAACAACCAAACACAGGTCAGGCTGCAGCATCAGAACTTCTCAAGCACAGACAGGCACAAACCTTCCCAAAAAACCCATCCCAGGGTTTAAAAAGCAGTATCAGATGCAGGTGATGGCAAATAAATTCAAATTTGAGTTGTGGGGTTTGACCCCTTCACCCTGGATAGGAACCAAATGGTGCCAACACCTCTGTTCACACTGCACAGTTTTATTTATTTTCTTCCTTTTTAACAACACTGAGTTTTGTTATAAGCCACTGCACAAGAAAATACATCACAAGTGTAGGAATCGACTTTGTGCTGGAGGAGAAAAAAGGATAAAAAGGGGGAGACACAAGCAAAGATCTGTAAAAGAAAATAAACCCAGTGCATAAATCACGACAAAACCTGGGTGGAAGAGGCTGCACTTCATAAAATCTGACACTGTCACCTCCAGTCTGCAAATAGGAGATTAAAAAAAAAAACAAACCCTGGATGCTAAATTTGCCCTTTACACCGAGTTTGAAAATTATAACATCATAAAATCAGAATAAATCAGTCAACTTCAGTCCCTGGGACTGCGTTAGGGATTGTCCATTAGATACTGAGGATTTGGGAGCTGAATTTGTCTTTTATTTAGAGCCTGGACATTTTAAATTCCCACATTTGGAGTGAATCAGACACCTCTGGCCTCTCACCCTGCAGAATTTCTGTTCTATGGATCCCACATTAGATTCTCACCCTGATATAAGATTTATTCCTCCAGGAACAGGTTTTTTTGTGTGTGTGCTCTTCATTATTTTGCACAAGAAGCTTGGAGGAGGCAGCAGGACTGGCTTTGTCCCTGGGATTTCTACCTCCAGCCAGAGCAACAAAAAGCAAAGGGAGAAAAAATCCAGCCCTTGACCCTCAGTCAAATTGGAAAAATATTTTTAGCAAATCCTGAAAAGTGCAGAAAGCAGGAGGGGGAGGGAAGGGATGAACACCAAAACCAGGTTTCAGACATGCCTGGAGGGAATGGCAAATACGCAGGGGGAAATGCAATGATTTGCATCAATTATGGCAATTTTTAAAGAAGTTTCTTTCTTTTTCTGTCCCTGTGAGGTTTTAATTTTGGGGGTTTTGTTTGGGTTTCTTTATCTAAGAACAAAAAAAACCAACAAAAAACCAAATCCTCAAAACCAAAACAAACCAAACTAAAAACCCCTAAAAAGTTAAATATTTGAAAGAGGAGAGGATCCAACACCTGGACAAGAAATGAAGTTATTTCACTTTTCATTTCAACCACCAACCCACAAAAGACCCAATTTACACTCATCTGCTCATTAATTTCCAGTAAATTACAGATGCACCACCCTGTTGATGAAAATATATACGGGGAGAGTCATAATTGAAAATTTTAGCATAAAAACTTCCCCCTGAGGAAGTTAACAAAGTTTGGGAAGAAGAAGTGAGGTGCAGCTCACGTTTTGTGCACTGACTTTCAAGAGGTCAGAGAGAAATTAATTTAGGCCTACAAGGAAAAATATCCCTGAAAAACTCCTGAAAACCCTGAATTTGGACAGGCTGCCCAACCAGCATCGAGGGATTTGCAGGATTTTTTGGATACAGGTGTTTAAATTCCTCTTTGTACTCTGGAAAATCTGCTTAAAATGGGACCAAAGTAGCTGTGCTGGACTCTCAAACTTTTTGCACAGCTAAAGCTGGGAAATAATACTAATAAAATAATTAACTGTGTGGAAAAGCTTTTATAAAAAATAGAAAATAGGAGATTTGATTCTGTATTAGAAGATACAGAAGACAGGCAGGTGCTCAGGTTAAGTCATCTTAAAGAAGAGGATTCAGCCCAAAAATCCCCTGCCCAAATCCCCAAAAACTCGAGGCACTAATCCAACCCTTCCAACCCCCAATTAAGGAGAGCTCCTTGAGGATCAGATGTTAAAAGGCACAAAACAAAACTCAAATTTCCTCGCAAACCGTTTTTACCCAAACGCTCCATTTCTCTGCCCTGACAGCAGATAACGGCGGGGAAATAATCTCTGGATTTGTAAAGCAGGTGACTGTAATGTGGCATAAACGTGTTCATTATGCAAATCTGATTGCTCAAATCTTCAGCTGGAGCTCGTTTGTTTGGAGGAGGCAGGAGATGTTCAGTTCTCCGAGTTTCCTTGGTTTATTCAGCGGGATAATTGTTGATATTCCCCCCCAAGCCATTCCCATTCCAGGGGGAGCTCAGTTATGATAAGGGAAGGAAATGTTTCCTGGGCTTGGAGCTTGAATTCCACTGCCTAAATCAGAGCGAGGGGTTGCAATGGTAAAAAATAACAATATTCAGTGGGAGGGGCTAAAATGATAACAAAAATAGCAATAGTCAGAGGGAAGGGCTAAAATGAAAACAAAAATAACAATACTCAGAGGGAAGGGCTAAAATGAAAACAAAAATAATAATATTCAGTGGGAGGGGTTGTAATGATAACAAAAATAACAATACTCAGAGGGAGGGGCTAAAATGATAAGAAAAATAACAATATTCAGAGGGAGGGGCTAAAATGATAACAAAAATAACAATGATATTGAGATATTGAATAACAATGATAACCTTTAAAATATTCAGAGATATTTTAACTTAAATCTTTTGAATACCATTGATGCTGGTTGTGTAGAAAGGAATTTGACTGTTTTTGGAAAATGGAGGGTGGATATTAAATAACTGCAGGTGGATATTAAACAACTGCAGGTCAGGAGAATGAAAAAAATAACCAGGAAAAAAGAGGAATTGGGAAGGGTTGGCTGGGCAAACCCCTCAGGGGCACAGAGAAGCTGATCTTTAGCCCATCACAATAAGATGCAAGAAGATTTCAACCTCTTGTACTTGTGGAAGATGAACAGTCCCCTTCTCTAAAATAAATATGTTCTTCTTTTCTTCCAAAATCTCAATGTTGAGGCAGCTGGTGGCAGATCCCTGTGATCCTGCAAAGCCACTGCCTGTCCTGACTCAAACTGCATGGGTCTGTAAAAATTTCCTCTCCTTTCCTCTGTTTTTGTCTCTCCAGGCCACCAGATCCCGTTCCCGTGTCCTGCTCTGGGGTGGGAGTGGAGCCACCTGTGGGGCATCCCCCAAAGCCATAATTAAAGGTCCTACAGGGCCAGAACTGGGGAAGTTTTGAGGAAAGAGCAGCTGATGCTGTTTTACACCACAAGGACACAGACTCTGAGATTCAGGAGGCTGAAAATGACTCCTTTATTTCTGGGATGTGTCTCCCTTTTCTACTATTTCACACAGACCAATTGGATTGGTGACACAAAGACAAACCTCTTCACTCCCATTGGTCAGAGCAGAGGGACAGCAAGGAGAAGTCCCTCCTGGGGAAAGGAATGAAGAACAAAGTTCCAGTTCCAAAACCATTTCTCCTGTTTACAGAAAATTCCCTGGGAAAGGATTTCAGAAAACCAAAACACTTCAGGCACAAATCAAGGCTACAAGCAGCACCTCCTAAGCCTCAGCCTGGACAGGGGGCTCAGGGATTCCTTGTTTGGGTCCTTCAGGAGTTTCCACATTGCAGACATGGGTATGGATTTGTAGAAACATTTCCATGTGTTTGTGATGTAACAATAACACCACAATAAAAATCATAATAAAAGCATAATATACAAAAATCATTATAATAACAATAATAATAACAACAATAATAACAATAACAGCAATATCATCAATCATCAACAATAACATCAATGTCAACAATAGTAATATTAATAATAATTAGAATAATGTAATGCTATTAATATTAATAATCATAATTATATATGATATATTATTATATACAATTGAGTATGTTTAATTATATA
>VWZU01015486.1:0-13214 GCA_013397095.1 Sterrhoptilus dennistouni
ATCTGCACACCCCAATCCTGCACCCCCCAATCTCCACATCCCAATCCTGCACACCACAATTCTTCACACTCCAATCTGCACACCCCAATCTCCACATCCCAATTCTGCACCCCCCAATCTCCACACCCCAATTCTGCACCCCCCAATCTCCACACCCCAATTCTGCACCCCCCAATCTCCACACCCCAATTCTGCACCCCCCAATCTCCACACCCCAATTCTGCACCCCCCAATCTCCACACCCCAATTCTGCACCCCCCAATCTCCACACCCCAATTCTGCACCCCCCAATCTCCACACCCCAATCTCCACATCCCAATTCTGCACCCCCCAATCTCCACACCCCAATCTCCACACCTCAATTCTGCGTTCTTTGGGGGGCTGAATAATGAATGAAGGTTCATTTAAATCTGAAAACTAGTGAAGAGTGGAACTGCACGGGAGGATCCTGGGGAGGGCTGTGCCGTTAGAGCAAATTCAGAAAAAAAAATGCCTGAAAATGCATCCACTCCAGTGAGAGTGCAGGGAGTGAGGAGAGGACCCAATACTCCACTTTAACCTCCATTTTACCCAATCTGATCAAATCAAGCTCTCTCCATACCATTGTCCCAAAGCAAATCACATGGAATGGGCTCTGGAGATGACAATCAAATCTGTCACTCAGGGAAATCTGTTCTTGCTCTTTGCAGCAGGATGCAACAGCAGTGCCTGATTACACCAGGAACCTCAAACATCCTCCTCCAGCTCTGCACTGCAGACTAAAATAAACCCCACTTCACTCCAGAGCTGCCTCGAGTGAGATCTCTGGATTTGACAAATGATGCAGACGTTGGTGACAATCTTTGTGGATAACCCGGGGAATTCGAGGTGTCACCTTCTGTGGGCTATTGATTGCCACGAGCTGAGATCAGTCTTCTGGAGTATGGAATAATCTACTGTCATTGCAGAAATGATGGCCATCTCCCAGAGAAGGTTAATCAGATACAGCAGAAATCATATCTAATCTGAGATAAATTGCCAGCTGCTCCGGGGATCAATCACTGCTCTCCTTGTACCACAGACCAGGGGAATTGTGCACGTGTAATTCCAGAGAGCCCACGGATATTTTGCCCCTTGGAACAGTTCACCCTATGGAGTTTATGGTGTTTTTACGTGTTTTAAACAGTGATGATCATCAATCAAAAATTTTAGGAAGCAGCAGAGCAGCAAAAAAAAATACAACATCCAACACTCAAAGTGCAAGATCATGGAGTGACTGCCACAGCCTCTGATTTTTAAGGCACAAATGTGTATTTTAGGCCTCTCCCATGTGAATTCTCTGTTACCCACCCTCCTCATCAGCCCCAAGACGTTTGGAATTCGCTGCCGTGCCAGAATAAATCCCAAATTAAGAGTCATTAGGAGCAGACGCTTCTTGGAGCTGTCAAACTTAGGGAAGATCCAGAAAATCCCTGGCTGGACTTTGCAGCTTCCCAGTGAATGATCCATGGCTTAACCATCCTTAATGTCAGGCAGATCAAGGCTTGGGATAAGCCAGCCTTGCTGTCCAGGACATTCATCAAGCCCATTCATCTTCCCACGTGCCATAGTGGGAAGGGAACTGGAGTGGAGCATCTAAAAATACCTCTAAAAATACTTCTCACCACATGGATACCTCTAAAAACAGGACAAGTTTTTTACTATTTTCTTACTATTTTTTTTTAACTATTCCCTTTTAACTTGTGGCAAATACAAATATAGGAAAGTATCTGTAAGTTTAAGTCAAAGAAAGCACAAGAGCTGCAAACCTCAGGATTTTCCAAGTATCCAGAGAACCAAGCCAGGCACCAGGGAGACAGGGAAAGCAAAATCAGGGATGATTTTAGCTCTGTTCCCACAGGGAATGTGTCCCAGCTGCCCACGGGGAGCACGGCAGGGACCCAGCCCCTCTCTGAACATTGAGACTTTGAGGCACAGCCAAATGGGAACAATTAAACCCAACAATTCCATCAGAAGGAGAATCAGATAAGCAGAAGAGGAGGAAGAGTGCCAAATGAAGAGGAAGGTTGCTCCAGTGTGGGCACAGACTTGGACTAATTGGGAATAAAATGAGTTCTCCTCCTCACTTTGTGTCTGACCTTGAGCAAGGCATTAAAAGTCTCTGCTGCCTCATTTGCCCAGCCTGTAAAATGGATCAGGCCTTCATTAGGAACTGTTTTGTCTCCCTGCACCATCGTGCACAGCAGATATTTTTATTCCAGATGGGCTTTTTCTTGCATCCCCATTGAGACCTCCAGAGCAGGTCTGACGCCCCAACACCTATTACTGAACAAAGCCTGTGACAGGGAGACCAGAACCAGCCAAACAAACACTGAAACAAAACTCCCTGCCCCGAAAAAGGTCTCATTTGTCTCCTGGTGAAAAGGAGATTGGCTCACCATGCCCTGCGCTCCCTCCTAAGGAAGTGACTCAGTCTAATTAGTGGCACAGAGAGAAGACCCAATCTCCCATTCTGAAGGGCTGTGCTCCTGCTTTGCTGCCTGGTGCTGATGTCAGGGGCAGGTAGGAGGCAGGATCACAGGTGAAATTAAAAATAACAACCCCCAGGACCATCCCTCATTAGAACTTGCTCAAAACCCTCAGTTGCCTGAATAAATCTTCCCTGCAGAGCATCATTAAAAAGTGTCCCTGACATTTCTGCTGTTCCACGGCATTTTGCTTCATATTAACCACGAGTTTTGCCTTATGTAAATAACTCCAGGGCCAGGATGGAGATCCAGATTGCAAAAACACACATAGGGGAGTGGAGGAGCAGCAGCTCCACCTCTCCTTTCAGCCTGGTTTCAGGGCTGGGGTCAGTCAAGGTCTGGAGTTTTCTCCCAGACATTTCCACTCGTGGCTCCCTCCTGCAGGGAATGATTTCATTGTCAACTGCTCAGTTTAGCTCCCAGGACTAAAGGATTTTTTGCAGAGACTTTTTACTGCACCCCTGGGATGGGAAATGAAAATCTCACTGCTGAAATACTGCTGATTTCCTCAATGAACTCTATATTCAAATATATTCACGATGAACCTGGGAGAAAACACGGTGCTGAACTCTACAGATTGGATTGGTTCTTCATGGTCCACTTAAAATCTCCAAATGAAAGCAAAATTCATATTCCAAGTCTGTGGTGTGACTGACAGAGACAGACACAACCAACCCAAGCCATGGCAAGTGAGTTCAGAGACAAAATTCCGTGTATTGCAGAGCCCACCTGCTTCTGAGTGAGGAACGTCTGTACTTTGGGATAAAGATAAGAGACTTTTGTGATCTCTGATGGGATTGTTCATAATCTTGCACTAAAAAAAAAAAGGGGAAAATCAGGGGACAGGAGTCCTTAATATTGAAGCAGCTCCTCACTCAGGTGCAGCAGTGCTGTGGACACCCCCTGATCTGTCAGTCCCAGGATTTATCTGGGTGCCTTTAATGATCTGATAAGGAGCTCTGGGTATCTGCTGACAATCCAGGCTCAGGGAAATAAACTCCCAGCAGCTCAAATCCTCGGGTGCTTGGCTCTGCTAAGCTGCTTCCAGAAGTGCTCCTGAGAAAATGCACAATGGGATTGGGATTTCCTCAACCGCTGCCCCAGATTTGTGTCTGCAACTCTCACACTTCCCCCCCTCCTAGTACAGAAAATGTGCTCTCTAAACACTTCCTTTGATGTTAAAGACATCACCCTCAGGCCAGTCTGCTCTGAGTCACTGATTTCAAGGATATAAAGTGGATATAAAGCTCACTTTCTTTATTTTCTCATACTGCTTCCTCCATCCTCACCTGAAGCAGAGATCTGCAGTCCCTCCCCAGTGCAGCTCATGGTTAGATCAGCATCTCCCCCCACCCCAGTCACACTGAATTCCTGGAGAATTGGGGAAAAGTGGCTTTAGGGACACCTTCCCCCACTGCCACTGCAGCACCACGGGCTGCAACCACCTCAATTTTCTGTTTTACTGTTTTCCCTTTGGGTATCACCCTCATCCACCCAGGATTTGGGGGATTCCCATGGAATTCCTGCCTGGGAAGTTCATCCCAGTGCATGGTTTGAAAGGAGGACAAGCTCTGTGCACCCTCCTCTGGCATGAAGACCAGACTCATCCCTGAGTGCACAAATGCAGAGTCCAGGATTCCCTTCAGCCAGGGGGAGAGGTGGGACTGCATCCCCTGTAAATGCTGAACACAACTCAAAATGTTGAATGCAACTGTCATGTTCCATTTTCTGCCATCCAGAGGAAGCTCCACACAACTAAAAGCTCAAGAGAGAGACCTGGAGAGAGACAAAGCTGCAGGATTTGAGATTTGGCCTCTGATTTCTGAGCCCAGGGGTGGAACAGCAGGAGGAACTCTCAAATATCAGGGTTGGGAATGAGAGAGAATATCCTGAGCTGGCAGAAATCACCTTCCACTGTCCCAGTTTGCTCCAAGCCCTGCCCAACCTGGCCTTGGACACTTCCAGGGATGGAGCAGCTTCTCTGGGCACCCTGTGCCAGAGCCTCACAGCAAAAAAATCTATTAATTATTAAATAATCAATTTAATTATTATTACTAATATTCCATTAGTAATATAATTATTATATTAATATATCTATTAATATTGTTATTTATATATTTTTTATTATGTGTCCAATCCCACTCACACACTCCGCATTCACTTGGATTTAAATGTGACCTGTGCCTTTGTTTTAACCACTCTGGGCTTTCATTTGCCTTCAAACACTGACAAATATTTTCACCTTTCTGAAATGCAGTGTGCTAAAATAAATTGACGAAAACTGTTAATTAACCTGCTTTTGTCTCATTAAGAGTCTGTGTTTAACCTACAGGTCACCTCCTCTTCCAGCTGATTTATGATCTGCAGTGATGAGCTAAACAACCCAGTCTTTTATTGAGGATGGAGAACTCCTGAACCTCCTGCTTTTTTTTTTTGGGAGAGCTCAGAAAAATTCCTAAAACAAAAGGAATTTAAAAGCTTTTGAAGCTGAGCTTTAAAAAGCATTATTCTAAATGTTTTTGGTTCTTTTTTTTTTTTTTTTTTTTCCTGTGGTTGCAATAATGCTGACCCTGCAATAAATGGTGGGTTTAAGGTAAAAATACAGAACAAAAATACTGGGTTTTTTTTCCCCCCTCTACATGCTTTTCAGACATAATGGTTGAACTTTTCTAAAAATATATATTTTTTTCCACTTTATGTGCTGAATCAGGTCTATCTACAAGCATCAGCACTCGCTGTAGTGTTGATTCCATTATTTACTCAAGAAATTATCAGTTTTAAGACCCTGAAGGTTGGCTGGGGCTTGGAAGGACAATGAGGAGAAAGGAGAAGGTGGGAGGGGAGGATCTGTGGCATTTCCCAAACCCAGAGGCAACATTTCACCCTCTCCATCACAAGCACACAGGTACCTGCAGGATCTGCTCCTTGGGATTCCATCTCTTCCTATTCCTGCTTTGAAAAACATCACTCCAACAGTGCTGGGGATTAGTCCAGAACTGGCACCAGAGCAAGGCAGGAGATCTATGCTTTTTAATATCAAGCTCTTCACCAAGATGACTTTTATCATGTTAATGGCCAAATCACACTGATTGTGAAAGAGCCAAAATGAGGCAATTAGTAAAAGGGCTGTGACAGCCCCAGCAAACGACACATGAGGTTTGCACTGGGAGCCAGATGGATATCTTCAATATATTTCTTATTGTCTGCTTGTGGTAATATGTTCAATTAAACTAAATCAGTACTACAGAAGAACCTCTGAATTGCCTGGGAAAAAAAAAAAATTAATTGTCTGCTGCAAATCTAATGAAGCTTAACACTTGTGTTATGTTTACAAGTTTTATTTGTTATGAGCAGTAAGTGCTTACAAGAGAAAAAGAAACTCTGAACTTACTTCATTCAGCCAGCCCTAAGAGCAAGGCACTGCTGTTTTATTTTATTACTGGGATTTGATTTCATTTACATCTCTCTGTCTCTCTGCCATTCACTGGTTTTGTTTTCAGCAGCTGACTGGGTTTTTTTTTTTTTTTTCTTTGCCCAGTAAGAACTGAGAGCTCTCACTGTGCTGTTCATTCACTGGTCTGGGATTTGAGCTTTGGCCACAAAGCTGTGCCAGGACATGTCCCCAAGTCCCCAAAGGGGCCAGGGCTGCTCACTCTGACCCTCAGCATCATCCTCAGGGTGTCACAGACGTTTCCCTGCTCAGTTGTGGAATCACAGAGCAATGGAACATCCTGAGCTGGGAGGGACCCACAGGATCCCCCAGTGCAGCTCCTGGCCTTGCTCAGACACCCCAAATCCCACCCTGGGCATCCCTGGAGTGGTGTCCAAGCTCTCCTGGAGCTCTGGAATGTTCCCATTCCCTGGGGAGCCTGGGCAGTGCCAGCACCCTCTGGGGGAAGAGTCTTTCCCTAAAATCCAACCTGACCCTGCCCTGACACAGCTCCAGCCGTTCCCTCTGTCCTGTCCCTGTCCCAGAGCAGGATCAGCTGTGTTTGACAAGTTCTCATGCAAAAAAAACCAGAAACCAAAGGTGCCTCTGAGCAGCCCAGGCAAGGGGAGGCTTTGGGGAAAGCCCAACAGCACCGGGGGGACATCTGCTCCTTCTGCCACTCCTGTCACCTCAGAATAATCACAACCTCTTTTGCCTCAATTAACTGTCAGAAAAACAGGGATGCTGACAGGATCCACAGTGATTTCATCCTCCTTGGGGGGCTCTGGGGTTTTTCTGATCACCTCAGTCCTCACCTGAACAGAGATGGGAAGGAAAACAGAGTTCACAAGCCTGAGGTGTAACAACCTTGGGGATGATGCACCTGCCAGTGCTGAAACTCCACCTGAGCCCTTGCACAAGGTGATGGGGATCAGCATCATCTGGAATGAACAGTGAAGCTGCCTGCAACTCTAAAATCCTTGATTAAACCTTGCCTTCCAAGTGGAAAACTGGAGAAAACCTCCTGCAGGCTGCCAGGACCCTGAGGCAGCTGCTGGATTCCAGCCCCATCATCATTTTTAGGATTTCCCAGCCAGGGGTGGCTCAGGAGATGCAGCAAAGTGCAGCTCAAGCTGCCAGGGCTGGATGCACAGCTCTCATTTATAATCCTGCCTTTCACACACTGCTCTGGGGGTCATCATTTTACTCAAACCCAGCAAAAGAGCCTTAATTGTGTTCCTAGAAATAATTGGTGTCGGTGGAAATAGTCCAATTAGAGGGGAATATTTTCCTTTGCAATTTCACGGCCAAAGATTACGGCTTTTCCTTGTCAGCTGTGAAAATCAAGCCTTCGCTGCTGCTTGTGACTCAAAAGTCAGGAAAGGTTTTTCCCAACTCAGAAATAAGTTTCATTTCTTAAACATGAGAATACATGACATGTTCTCATGAATAAATCAAAGCCTTCAGAACTCCATGAGCTTTTTCAGAACTCTCTGAGCTTTTTTTTTGCCTACGAATCCCTGATTTAGAGATTGTGGGGTACAAGTTCATACTCTAAATTGACTTTTCCTCCATGAAATTTAAAAAAAACCCCAAACGTATTAGACCTGATAAAGAATATTCATTCATGGATTACATATAAAAATTGTCTTCAGCAAATGCTAAAACAAAATTTAAGAATAAGGAAACTTCTTCTGATGGTTTCAGAGTTGAGTTTTTATCTTGATTTTGGCACCAGCTGAACACAAACCTCGTGTCCCATTGAGGAAAATTAGAAAAAAGCCCAGAAAATGTGGACAACCCTCCATTGCTGCCCTGGGATTATTCCTTTAAACTCTGCCTCTCTTTTTTAAATTATATTTTGTGCTTTCAACAGCAGGTGTCACTTGACCAGGTCTCTTTATTTAAGGGCTGAGGCATAACCAACAGGAATTTAAGACTTTGTTGAATCAGGGAGGTCTGGAGTGCTGAAACAGGTCAGTAGATCTCAGTAGCTGCTGTAATTTTCCCTTTGTTCATGTTAAAAAACAAACCCTCAACATCTTAACGTGTGATTTATTCTTTCTCTTGGGGGAAATTTAAAGCCCCACTCCAAGGAATTGATATCCCAGTCACTCCAAAGTCACTTCAAACTCACCAGAGCTGAGAACAGCTGGTGAAATTCACAGTTACTGCAATTCACCGATTGACAAAAAAAAAACCCCAACACTGAAACCAAACCCCAGGGACACAAATCCCAAACAAGGATGTTTCAATCCTGATCAAGTGAAATTAAAACAGGGACAACCATGGGGGGCAAGAGGGGCAACCATCACATCCCACTGCCCCTTTCTGCAGAAGGCAAATGTTGTGTCCTAAAGGACTGGAACAAACACAGCAAGAATTCCAAGTTTGAAGTCTCTGAAAAGTTACTCGATAATGGGCCAGAATTTACAGTGTTTAATCAATTTTAACTGCAATGCAGCACTTCAACGTTCACACAGAGGAACAGGCTGGGAATGAAAAATGTGCTATTTTATAGGAAATAATTTGAATCACTGTGCTGGACAAAATCAAGACTATCAGTCTATTCAAGCATGAGGAAAAAAAAAAACAAAAAAAACCTCCTGACATTATCTTTGTGTTCTTTTCCTGCTGAAGTGATAGAGATTCCAGCCAGCAAAAGTTCTCCTGCTTTTACAGCCTTGAGCCCTCCAGTGACAGCCCAAAATGAGAGGAGCTCACAGCAGCAGGAAAATGTTAAAGGTGCATCATAATTAAACAGGCAAATAAAGCCATTGGAAGTTGCCCTTGTCAGGGATGCTCCAACGTGACTGGAATTGCTGCACATCCACAGCTTTTATTTATTTTATTTTATTTTATTTTATTTTATTGGAATCAGTTTCCTCTTTCAGCCTGCTGTTGTATCAGCCCAGTTGCTATCACTGCGTTAAACACAAATAAACTCATATTGTACAGGCTGTGCCTGTTTGCTCTATTTGTCATTTAATCCCCCGGTGCTCAGAGAGCCTCTAATCTTTCTGTGTGTTGGAAGAATTGAACATTTAGCCTCAAGTACAGGAAAAAAATTGAGGGAACAAGATGGGAAATTAATATTTATACCCTACATGGAAGCACACACCGTGTTCTACAGAGCTCTGAACACTTCTTTGGAAAGAGCTGCTTTTCCAGCCTTACAAACCCAATCCTGATTTTTAATTTAAAGGTCAAACAGTACAAGCAAGTTTTTAAGATTTCAGGTCTTGGAGGCCAAGAGGTTCTCATTTAGCACCAGCCAAGAGAAGAAACCCAAAGCACAACTGCTCTGGTGGAGAAAACCACTGGGGTTCACCCAGCCTGACAACAGAATGTTAATGCCCAGCCCTATGGGCACCTGTCAGGATTTGATATTTTTTAAACTGTCTGCTCATGCATAAAATGAATATTTATTCATCCCTCTCTGGTTGTTTGCCAGAAGAGTTATTTTAAGCTCTTTGCTTCTGGTGTAACATACTCCCCTCCTCCTTCTCTCATCCTTGCACTGTCTCTGACACTGTTGGCATCTCTCCCTGAGAAAGGAAATTAAAAAAAAAATTTCCAATATTAATGGAAGAACACAGGAAGGTTAAAAAAAATGTCCTGACCTTCACAATTTTTTACTCAATGACATAAGAGGATTAGAAAAGAATGCAAGCACATCTTAAGGTCAAAAACCATGTTGGCTGTTAAATTAGTCTTTTTGTACACCACAAACCTGAGTTAAAATAAGGATTTCACCCATATTTCTGTCCCAACTCACACCTGTTTTACTTAGGGCAGAGAAAATCAAGCATTTCCCTCTATAATACAGTATTTTACACAGTTCATTTAGAGTTCAGAATAGTTTCTGCTCTTTTATGCTTTTTATGGGCCAGACTTGAAAATTGCATTGCTTATATCCACATCTCGGGCCTGAGAGTTTATTCTCTGCTTCATGCACACGTGTGGTTGCATTAATGCAAATGGAATGGAGTCAAAGCAGAGCACTGAGGGGGAAAAAAAAAAACCCTCACTAATCCTTTATAACCTCAGCGTGCAGAGAAGGGATTTGTGGAGCAGGGGAAGGCAGAGATCAGGTACAACGACCACCGAGGTTTTCCTGGGAGTTACAGGACGTTCCTTGGGCACTGGGAGGGAGGAGGGATAAGGCAGGAGCTATAAAACCATGACTCTGGAATAACAGAGCCCAGTCACTATTCCAGCTCCAAAAATTGGGTTTTTATTGTGGGAGAAGTAGTCATTGAAGTCCTTGAAGCTCTTGATTCTCCCCCTTGGGGTCTTTCAGCACTTGGGAAAACAGGACAGCTCCAGATGTGGCCAAACTGGAGCTGCACAGCTGGAACCTCAGTCCCTGGAAAAGGGGATTGGGGATGGAACCCCACCCTGCTGCTGTCCCTGGATAATGGGATTGGGGCTGGAACCTCACCCTGCTGCTGTCCCTGGAGAAGAGGATTGGGGCTGGAACCTCACCCTGCTGCTGTCCCTGGATAATGGGATTGGGGCTGGAACCCCACCCTGCTGCTGTCCCTGGAAAAGGGGATTGGGGCTGGAACCTCACCCTGCTGCTGTCCCTGGAAAAAAGGGGATTGGGGCTGGAATCCCACCCTGCTGCTGTCCCTGGATAATGGGATTGGGGCTGGAACCTCACCCTGCTGCTGTCCCTGGAGAAGAGGATTGNTGGAGCCCCCCCCTGCTGCTGTCCCTGTGAAAAAGGGGATTGGGGCTGGAATCCCACCCTGCTGCTGTCCCTGGATAATGGGATTAGGGCTGGAATCCCATTATGCTGCCCAAATTCACCCTGGAGGAGGAGGAGTGATGGATATAAACAGGAGTTGGTGCCCCAGACTGCCCCAATAACAATGACTTTAGTCACCTTTCGCCACCAGGTTGCCCAAATTTGGCCCTGGAGGAGGAATAATGAATATAAACAGGAGTTAATGCCCAGACAGCCCCAATGACACTGATTTTAGTCACCTTTCACCACCAGGCTGCCCAAATTCACCCTGGAGGAGGAGGGATAATGAATATAAACAGGAGTTAATGCCCAGACAGCCCCAATGACACTGATTTTAGTCACCTTTCACCACCAGGCTGCCCAATTTCGGTTCTGGAGGAGGAGTAATGGATACAAATGTGAGTTAGTGCCCCAGAGTGCCCTGATAACAGTGGGTTTAGTCACCTTTCACCACCAGGCTGCCCAAATTCACCCCTGGAGGAGGCATAATGACGATCAATGGGAGTTAGTGCCCCAGGCTGCCCCAATAACAGTGTTTTTAGTCACCTTTCACCACCAGGCTGCCCGTGCTGCTGGCTGTCCCAAAGTGGTTGCTGGCCACGCAGGTGTAACTCCCCGCGTCCGCCTTGGTGACGTTGACGATGCGCAGGCTCCCGTCGTCCAGCACGGTGATTCTGCAGGGAAAACACACACAGGAGCTTCATTTCCCTTCTCTTTAAACCAACATAAAACCCCCTTTTTTTTTGAGTGTGCAGTGATTATGGTTGGTGTGTGTGACCGCCTCACTCAGAGGGGTCACAAGTTGTGAGGTGGGTGCAGACTCACAGCGGGCAGCAGCACGTCAGACATGGAAAGGCTTCTTTATTTTTCTCCAAAAATAATGGAGTTGACTCCATCAACTTCTATACACTTTGTACAGAAGGCCAGGATTGGCCAAAGAAGGTCACAACCTCACGACCCCATTGGTCACTCTGACCATCAGTCAAGTTCTCCTCTCAGAGAAGAACTATGCAGAACACAACATGATTTCTAAAAATACAAATAGTTTACATCAAGCAGTGTGAGAATCAGGCTGCGAGGATTCGAACACTTGAAAGCAAGAAAACACAGGGCAACATGTGTAAGCACCACCCAGCCCTGCCCTGCCCAGGGAGTGAGTCTCTCCAGACACACTCCATAAACACTGCAAGCATCATTTACATGAGTTTTCTGTGTCTTTACTCCAGGGAGTAAAATATTCTTTACTTTCATTTACACGTCAGCACCTTGTGGAGGTTTTGTGCTTTGGATATTCAGCCTTCTCTCCATGACAGCCCATGACAGGATGAAGGCTTTTCCAGCAGGATGAATCCTTTTCCAGCAAAATGAGGGCTTTTTCCAGCAGGATGAATGAGGGTAGGTGAGGATGGAATGTTAATTCCTGGATGATCCTCACCCCCTCCTACTCCACAAGAGCCCTTCAGGCTCCCCCTGTTCTCTCAATGAGCTTTACCTCCTGTTATATTTTTTGGGGTTTTTTTTTGTGCTCTAAGTCAGTGAACACAGAAAACCTGATTTTGCCCAGTGAATCCCATTGGGACATGAATGACTTGTGCCCTGTGGAGACATCACTTAAAGAGACTCCAGAAAAGAAAACTTCCTCCCACCCTAAAATCACCTCTTTTCACAACATTTTGTCCTCCTCAGAATCACCTCCTGAGGCACAATCTGCTTTCTCACCTTCAGCTACTTGCAGACCTGCATGGAAAATCTTGTATTAATTGTATTAACCCTTGTATCCCAATTAACCCTTGATAACCCAATTATTCCCCAATTTCACTAAACCGTTCCTGCATCCTTAATGCCAACAAATCTCTGCACAGGTGGACTGAGAAATGGGGAGGAAGAAGCTCATCAGCAGCACTGGCAGAGCTGCAGGAGGGCTCAGGGGACAATTCCCTCTTGAGGAGGCTTTAGGGAACCCCCTGGAGCCTGAATAAAGCCAAGGCACAAACTCAGCACCAAGGTCACCTCAGGGCAAGGTCTCCAGTGATATTCAGGAACTCTCATCTCACCCAGGGAGGTGCTGAGGGTGCCCTTGGCCATCCCACAGACTCTTGGTGGGCACACAAGAGCTGCAGAGCCCCCAGTCCACAAATGGCACAGTTTGGGTGACTGTGCCAAGAGAGGAGGAGGAGGAGGAAGATGGCTCAGGATGCTCTGAGAGCAATCACCCATCTCTGCCCAGCCCAAAAGCCACGGGGCAGCTGGCAGAGGGCAGGGACAGAGGTGATATTTCACCCATCAGCAGCGGGGATATCAATAGCAGATTCTCAGCTGCCTCAGAGTCTCCAAATTGTTGCAGTCGGTAACGCTCAGTGCTGTCATTTATTTCTGAGGGACTCCAGGGTTCTCTCTGTTGGGAGCCCAGGGCATCCCTCCGGGTGCCCTGGAAAGTCACAGACCTCAGTAGAGAGGCCTGGGACCTGAAAAAGAGGGTCTGGGGCCTGTGCAGTGGGGGCTGGGGGCTGTGCAGGGGGGGTTG
>VWZU01015488.1:0-14014 GCA_013397095.1 Sterrhoptilus dennistouni
CTTCCTCTGCGGGCAGCGGCTCCTGGAGTCCAGCTGGGCCCCAGCCACTCTGGGGGCAGCCAGGGCCTAAGCTGGGCTCTCCTCAGCTGCCCACGATGTTACCTGNCTCAGCTGCCCACGATGTTACCTGGTCACTGGATGGGGCAGGGGAAAGAAGAAGTCTCAAACCCGGCTTCAGCTTTTATATGGGTATTACCAAAAGTCATGTTCCATTTTCTGAGTGGTCAGAACTGCATGTCAATCCAAAACCTGCCCCCTAATAGGTCTCTGTCTTTTCCAGAGAAGTTTAAGGTCCTAGGAGAGAGATGTTCCAGTAATCAAAAAAACCCCCTGTATCAACCCATGACAAGTAGAGATGATCCTATAGAAGGGTGTCGTTTGCCTCTGAAGGTCCAGTGGTGGTGTAGCTGGGCCCAGTCTTCCTCTGGGAATCCAGTGGAAGCAGACTGCTTCTGGAGGGGTAAATCTCAGATTTTTATCGAGGTAGGAATGCTTGGCTCCTCCCCCTGGGTGGAGCATCTCACAATGGGATGATGTAATTTCATCAGTCATGCAGTGAGACTTAATGACCCATTTACAGTAGATATCCCCCTGGAGGGAGGATGAGTCTTGGAAGAGATAGAGAAAACTTCCCCACCTAGTTTTAACAGCTGGCCCTTTAACAGAGGATTTCCCCCCTAGGAGTTATAGGTTGTGGAAGATGTATAGAACTGCTCCACCTGGTTTCAACAGATGGTAGGTGATAGAATACATCTGGTTTCATCTTGCATTGCAACCTAAGACAATCATATAATTATAATTTCTGTAGTAATATGTAACTTTGCAGACTTTGGACCAAGCTGTTTGAGCTCGTGACCTGAATCAGCGAGGGCTTCAAAGTGTTTAACTTTTGCCACACTGAGTTAAAAAAAAAAATCCTGAAGAGCTTTCAAAAGAAACAAAAATTGAAAAAAAAAAAAAAATAGAAAAAATAAAGAATGGGGATAGGGGTGGGGAGAGAGAGAAAATGATTTAATGACAATATGAATTCAATTGACTGTACAGAGAAAACTCAAAATGAGTTTTCTCATCGTCACAGAAAGAGAGAATGGTTTGGGTTGGGAGGGACCATAAAGCCCATCCAGTGCCACCCCTCCTGTGGGCAGGGACACCTCCCACTATCCCAGGCTGCTCCAAGCCCCAATGTCCAACCTGGACTTGAACATTTCCAAGGATCCAGGGACAGCCGCAGCTTATCTGGGCACTCTGTGCCAGGGCCTCCCCATCCTCACAGGGAAGGGAAATTTATCACAAAAGTTGGGAAGAGTTTCCAGTGTTACAAAGAAGAAGCCAAGCCACCTCATTGTCACCGTTTCTAATTAACAACAACCTGACTGCTACTGTTTCTAATTACCAGAGGAAAATAAAGCACAAAACAGTACCAATATCAGATGGTTATAAAAAGGCTAAAAGAAAACATGAGCAGCATGAGACCTGGCTTTCAATAATTCCAATTGTGCTGGATTTCAGGCAGTGCTGCTTTTCCTCTCAGTAGAACTGAAGTGCCAAATCACTGAGTGAGAAAGAGAAGAAAGAGCATTAGCAAATTATGTCACCAATGAACTTTTGTGTGGAATATGTTAACATTTTGGAGCTGAGATGAATGATTTTATTAAAGATCTGGCAATGCTTAAAAGCACATTTTAGAGGCTAATGTTAATATCTCTTGCTGTCTTCAATTTTCAGCTTATATTTGTGCTGTGCTTTGCTGTTCTGTGCTTAAAAATAACAATAACATTTCAAATTATAGAAATTGATTTATCTCTTTCTTTCCTCTTTTATTTTTGTTAATGGTATTCATATATTAGGAGGGGGAATAGTGAACTCTTACAAAAAATTACTTTACACCTCCTGTGACTTTTATCATTTTCACATTTATAACAGCCAAGGCTCATAATTTCCAGGCTACATAAGAATATGAAAAAACAAACCTGGAGAAGGCATTGGAAACAAGACTCCAGTCCCTGGAATCTTTTTTCCAAGTCTGTGATTTTGCATGACAAATGCCAGAATAAAGTGTCATGTAAAATTGTATGAAATGGTAAGTGATGGAGATGTGTGTTTGCAAAATCTCTTTTCTATAGCAAAGTTATTAATCCAGCCCTGTATTCTGGATGAGCAACTGATTTTAATAGCTCAGTCTGACAGCAAATTTTTAGTGGTTTATACTAAAGTTTGTGCCCTTTGGTCCAGTTTAGTGGCATACAAAGCATTACCTGAGCACTAGAAATTTTGGAAAAACCCCCAAAGTTTAATATAGGCAGAGAGTTTACTTTATTTTTTTTTACTCAGGCTTTCACCTGCTGTTGTTGTTGGGTCCCTTTGCAACTGATTAAGATGTATTGTACTTAACAGCTATAATGGATTTGAAAAATCTTTTAATAAACACAACCAAGTAAAAGTCAGAATCATATTAGGATTTTTTCAATGATTTGGTTAAAATACAAGAACCCCAAACAGTATTGAAGATGAATTCTGAAGGAAATAAGATAATTGCTTCATTTTTGTATTTTTTTTTTCTCACAAGGGGAATTTCAGTACTCCAGCCTGTACTGTCTTGTTTCAATCTATTTATTAATGTTGGATTTAAATTATCCAGCATTAAATTTTTGATCCCTGGGATCCTTGGCTAATGGGAGTGGTGGTTCAGGAGCACTTATGAAAATTCCCAGTACATGATCCTATTCCTCAAGGATATAAGCTAAAAAGGATTAGATATATAAAACTGGTCCATATGGCAAGAGTTTGAATTTAGTAATATTTTGCAAAAAATAGGGAGAAATTAAGACTTCCATGATGTCTGAACAATGCACAAGTTATTTGATATTATTGTGGGTAATTTTATGAACAACTGTAAAAAAACCTGCTTCTGAACTAGCAGAACACTCCCCTTTTTCAAAGGAATTATTTTCACAGAAATCTCAGTAATATTTCGACAGAGCATTTTAAACTGTTGTCTTTATAGAAACCTTACAGAAAGTGCAATTTGTCCTAGGACATTTAAGGTTCCCTAATATTTCTATCTATAAATTTGTAATTCCAATGTTCAACTTTAATTCTATGCAGTGGTCAGTGTTCACTTCTACATCTCCATCAAGCTGATTTTGGGTTTGCAATATCATTTTTAAATATTTTTTTCAGTGTCTGATTTTGGTTTTGCAATTTCATCCAAATATATTTTCTGTGCAAGTGAAGAGGTTTTAATTCTTATATTTTCTGCAGACCATTGCACAGTCAAGAGATTTCAGATGACATAGCCTCAGCTCTGATTTTATAGATTTTACCAGATAAAGGTCAAGCTAAACACATTTCCTAACCCACACAAAAAGGCAGAATTTTCTCCAGAAAGGAGTCAGAAAAAGTCTTGCTGGTGCTTATTTAGTCATACAGGAAAGATCAGATTTATGTCAGTATCAGGATGGATGGATTCAGTTGGAAAATCCTCAAGTAAAAGGAAATTGTTACTGAAACATGTTTTGATTTCAGCTCCCTATCCATGGATATAAAGTACCAGGTAATGTGGGGACAACTCTAAAATCCAAGGTTTTATTTACCGGTTTTAATATAACAAGCTAAAAGCATTTAATTAATACCTCTGTAGTTTGTTACATTTCATAGCAGTGGCTTTTATTGCTGGATATCTCTTGATTTCTTTTTCTCTGTGCAAACATGCATGGGGTTCTCAGTTAAAATTCCTTAGCATAAGAATATTTGAAATACAATATATAAATTATATGAAAAAGTAGCAAAGCAGTAGCTTTTCTTCTTCCCATTGAACTGATTTTGGTACAAGAGGTCTCATCAATATTAACCAAATCATAAATTAAGAAGACTTCCTGAGATGTGATACATTCATGTGAAAAAAGAGGATGTTTCTGCAGTGTCCCTGGTTTCCTAAGTTCCAAAATGCTTTTAAATAACTCAAATTGAGTTATCCCACCACTACCATCTGTAAGGAATGAACACATTTTATTCTTTTTCATGTGTTTTGTAGCAGTTCTTCTTTGTCTTTAAAAGTGTCAGAATGTTTTAAGAGGTGAGGAGCCCAGCTCCAGGAGGTTCATGAGTTCACAGGAGGAAACTACTGTGTCGGCCTTGTCAGAGCATGTCCAATTATTTTTTTCTTTTTAGCTCAATATTCTTCGCTACAGTCAACAGAGAAATATGTCCTTTATTTTTTATAAATTTCAAAGGAAGTTTATTCTGTTTCATATTTTCACATTCTGGATATTCTCAAAGTCAAAGAAAAATACCACCTGCTTTTCTATTTTTATATCCCTTTATGAGCATTAATCTAAGCAAATTTCTGTAGTTTTGCTTTCTTTGTGCAATGAGTGGTTGTGTCCAGGCCAGATGAATTAAGAGTCAGAAGGGGTGGTTTGTGGTGCCTGTTCACAGGCATGAGAGAAGCCAACAGCACAGAAATGCGGGGACTGAAAATCCCCCTGGTTGCGCTCAGTTCCATCTGGGATAAGGGCTGTGCTGTGTCAGCCCAGCTCAACTGGGAACGTGGTGGGGGGAAGCTGCTGTGGCTTCTGGTGCTGTAAAGGTCAAATTGTAGAAATACAAACTGGTAGTTAATTGTTAGAGTATTGAAGAAAGGCAATGTGAATTTTTCAGTACATTAATAATCACTGAATGATTTGGGTGGCAAGGGATTTAAATACCATCCAGCCCCACCTCTTCCACAGGCTCTGGGACCTTCCATTGTCCCAGGCTGTTCCAAGCCCCAACCTGGCCTTGGACACTGCCAGGGAACCAGGGGCAGCCAGGGCTTCTCTGGGTATCCTGTGCCAGGGAACACCTCTGAGACAACTCACACAATACAAGGTCTTCCTATGCATAAATTCCTGTGTTTCCTTGATTTCATCATCTTTTCTAAGCAGGAAGTCCTCATTAGGATCACTTGAAGGAGAAAAGGAAGCAACACAGCCATTTCAGAGCCCATGTCTCTCATCACTAGTACTGGAAATTGTAAAAAAAAATCACTTTTTAAAATGGTGAAAGCAGATTATGGATATGAGATTTGTAATTTCCCAGAGACCTCTGGAGAGCAACATCAGGCAAGCAGCAGGACAAATTTATGAGCACTCTCAGAATAGAATGTACCATCATTAACCTGATTTTAAAATGTACATGGGAGTCTGATAACATGAAGAACGTGGGTTTATTATCTCAGGATATATAGGTGGTGTTTCCTTTGAAAAGCAGGGTGCCTTAGGACTATTGTTTTTGAGGACCTGGAAAGGTTCTGCAAAAAAGATATAACAATTGCTATTAGGAGATGAATTATTATGGTTTTGCAGACTGCTTGAAGCTGAAGAGTGTGCACCATAACACAATTCAAATATTTTGTAAACAAACTTATTATCACAAATGCATTAACTTTAATATAGATTTGGTTGCAATTAGATTCTCCTCTCTTTCCCCATATGTGATAAATTGGTGCCTGATGACTTTTCCTTTACCATGAAGAATTTTTGCCCAGACTAAGAGAGTTAATGCTGCACATCAGGTACTCCCACAGCCTTGATCCCTTTCCTACACTTTCTAAATGTAGAGATTTGGTGCTTTGCACCTCTGCAGTGTTCTCTCTCTTCTCCCTAAATGCTCCAGCTCTGGGCCTAAAAAGAGTGACAACTTTTATTCTGCACAATCTGGTGTGTAGGTGTTTTGTTCAAGCACCAGCACATTAAACAGTCAGCACAGTCCATTTAAAATAATTAAGATTAATTTTCTCAAACTCCCATGAAAACAAAAAGAAAATTATTTGCAGTTACCCGCACAGTGCCAACTTGAGTGGGATAGACTAAAGTCATTACAGGTAATTTAATTTAAACAAGTATTAGCCAGGCTTTGGCCATGTGACAAGTGATTTTTTTTTAGTCCAAGTCAAAACACATCTTTCTGAGCACTTTTCCAAATGGATGATGCACTTAGAAAAAGTGCATTTTCATTGGGAAAAACCTGGATCTGATCAGTTTATATGTGGCTTTTGACAGCCAAAATCTACCCAAAAAATCAAGTCAAATACTATCCAGAAAGAAAAAGGTTTTAAAATGAAAGCAAATGTTTCCAGAGATACCTAGGTTACTTATAATGAACTGGGTGATTATCTAAGAATTCCATGTAAGCAAATGAATTGCCGACTTCAAAATTTAATGGAGTTTGATTGATATAATCAGGGAGATTGAAATTAGGCTTGAAGGGTTTGATTCTTGATTCTATATAGTTCATGTATTGTTTTCCTAAGGTAATACATTTGGAATAAAAAAGGTTTAGGTAAAGTTTAAGAATAAGTAGAAATTGGGAAGGAGTTTGAAACTGGAATGTATACATCAAATTTGAGGTTCCCTTCTTTTCTTACACTGTAAAATAGGAATAAACACCTTCTGGGGGTGTTGGAGGTTAGGTTTGTTCCTTTTTATTCTGAAGAATTTTTTCCCCATAAGTTACCAAGGAAATTAAGTGTTGGGTACTTAAGAGTACTTGACCCACACAAAAAGGTGGTCAAAGCTTGGAGGAAAAGATAACGTGAGTTTGGGGCAGGAAAAGGACGGAGCTTGAGGCAGCGGGGCACTCTGTTCTTCGGCATTTGGAGAGAGAGAATGGCTGGGTTACTGCTGGCTGCTAGAGGGCTGTAGCCAAAAGGGTCCAGTCCTGGGAAATCTACCATCATCTGCTCGCCCTGGAATTCTGAGCTCCTCTGCCCGCCTGCTGGAGCTGGGCCAGTCCTGCCCCTTCATTGGCTTCTTCGGCACTGCTCCTCTTGCTACAGTGTGACCCTGCACCCCCCTTCCCTGCTGGGACATCCTGTCATCACAGCTACCAGCCCAGGACTTTCCTCCGTTCCAGCTTGGTATCCTGAGAATTCCTGCAGGGACACCAAGACCAAACTCCCCTGGATTTTTTGTGAAGCAAAGCCCTCAAGGTTATTGGTATTGTTTTGTTATTAATGCTGTGGTTGTTTTTGTTTTGCTTTGTTATACATACTAGTAAAGAACTGCTATTTCTATCCCCAAATCTTTGCCTAAAAGCCTCTAACTGCAAATTTATGATTGGAAAAACGGGGGAGTGGTTTACATTCTCCATTCCAAGGGAAGCTCCAGCTTTCCCTGGAAGATACCTGTCTTCCCAAACCAAGACAGGGGGGCAAAGAAATGGTATTCAGTGATCAGAGGAGCCGATTAAATAATACTCATGTATTTTCCAAAAAAATTGATAAAAAATCTACCATAATTTTTTGAAGAACTGCTAGAAAAATCACTGACTTCTTTTCTCCAAATCTGAAAGTTTTCCAAATTTTAATTTTAATTGTTTAGCAGCAACAGTTGGTGCCCATGACCCCAAATTTGTTGTGATATTTCCATGAAACATACAGGAGAAAACATGAATAAGAAATGACGGTGTAACTAGGATGGTTAAAAGTGCAAAGCAGACTAATTAATTAATAAAGTTGTCTGAAGTTTGAAGTTTGACACGTCAGTTACAAAAATGAGAGAGAAAACAAATGTTCTCTGTTCCCCATTGCTGTAACTGAGCAGTGTCTAATTGACAACTAAAAATCATCCTTCAGTGGGATCATATTTCTCAGGATCCATGCCCAGTACTGCTATGCACTGTCAGATTTATTAGATGCCACAATGCCAATTATTTCTTGTGAGCCTGTGATCTTTATAAATCTGAAAACACAAAATACTCTCCCCAAAGCCTGATTTTATTTCCTCCCTGACCCTTTGTCAGCACTGGGGTGGTAGGTCCTGAGGACAGCAGCCCTGGAGAACAGCCAGAGCCAGCACTGCTCACTTTTCCTGCCTTTCCCTTCCCCTCCCACCCTCCTGTTATTCCTATCCCCAGCCACAGACACAAACCTCTGTCTGTCACCAGCCTGTCCACTGGAGTGGACAGGAGTATGTCCCCTAACGCTGATGCATTTTGGCTGCTCGTCTCCTTTCCTGCTGCTGCCTTTATCATTTGTCACTCACTCCTGTTCCTCCCCGGCTGTGCACTTCTGTGTCAGGAGATGTGAGTGGCCCCGTTATTTAGAGTTCTACAAGTACTTCTCGTGTTCTTCTGAGATTTGGGTTTTCCCAGAAACCAGGCTAACAATACATTTCAGCCTAACTCGGGAGTCACTGGAGAGAGGCAGCGGGAGTACACAGACAGGTTTTCTCCACTCTAATCTCTCTTATTAGAATCAGCTCTTGGAGAAAGAATCAACCCATACTGAGAATGAGGCTTTTATTAATGTAAGAAGAGATTTTGGACAGGAAGGAGCCAGGCAGGTATCTGCTGTAAATGATTTATTTACATTCTGAGCTTGAGATATATTTGGAAATAAGCCAAGCCATTTTTGCCTTAGCTGCTTGTGACACATGTACTGCATACATGCATGGAAAATGTGTCATCTGTGCTCTGCACTCACAGCACGGAGTGAGGCAAAAGCAGTGAATCCCACTGGCAGTGCAGCTCCCACAGAAGCAGGACTTTCCAGGAAAAAGCTCTTCATTGCCGAGCTGTGTTGCTAAACCCAGTGCTGTTAATCCTGCAGTCTTTCCAAGAGGGAGCGGCAGTGGTGCTATTGTAACTCCCTCTGTAAAACACTCTAGGCAATTATGGAAGTTTGTGTTGAAGGATGGATAAACAACTGCCATAAGGATGGATAAATAACCACCATCAGATTCTGAGCACAAGAGCCCTTGTGCTTGTTGTTTTTTCATGAGTATTGCTTTATTCATGAGATCTGTGCACTGAAAGGAGAGTTTCCAAGGATGCCTGGCCTGTTCCTAGCATATGGCATTAGGGCAGGTGTACATACTTCAGCTGCCTGGTGCCACCCATACAGTCAATACAGTTGTCCCCACTGGGGCACAGCATTCCTTAAAACACAGGTTTCATATTAAAAAACAAATCACTCCTAGAGATGAATTAACATTAAAATCTTTGTTTTCTGCCTCTTTTCCAGCCCCCACCTCTTCCACAGGACTGACTCCTGGCCAGGGTGCAGCAACAGCTTTGGCGTCAGGACATTTGTTTGAACTTGTGCCTGTCTTCTGTTGCGCTATTCTGATTGAGGTATTGATACTGTGATAAAATCGACTTGGCAGATTTCCTAGGTGAAATCTGTTAGCGTGGAGAAAAGGAAACTCACGGGGACCTTCTGGCTCTGCACAACTCCCTGACAGGAGGGGACAGCCAGGGGGGTCAGGCTCTGCTTTCAGGGAACAGGGATAGGAGGAGAAGGGAAAAACCTCAGGCTGGGCCAAGGGAGGCTCAGGTTGGACTCCAGGAGGAATTTCTGCATGGAAAGGGTGGTCAGGCCTTGGCAGGGCCTGCCCAGGGAGTGCCCATCCCTGGAGGTGCTCAAGGGCGGCCTGGAGGTGGCATTCAGAGCTCTGGGCTGGTGATCAGAGGAATCAGTCATAGGTTGGATTGGATGATCCTGGAGGTCTTTTCCAACCTTAAGGATTCTCTGTGACCAGAGAAGGACAAACATGGCTTCTGGGTGCTTTAAGTATTGGATATTCTGCATTTGGATGAACCAGCTTTACTCTGCCATCCCTTCTCAGCTCCCTGGGCTATAGGCAACAAGAAAAATTATTCTCACTCCCATTTTCAGGTACCTCTTTTTAATGCTAAACTGTACAGGAATCAATGTCCAGCTCTGTTGTCTAGCATTTTTCTTTCCTCTTGGAGAGTGGTATAAATATTAATAGCAGTAACCATGGATATTCTCTTTTATCTGACATGGTACCAAAGAAGAAAGCTTCTCCAGATCAAATTGACTATTGATCTTGATGTGTCTATTTGTGCAACCACTGTCACTGTAATTTCAATACTAATATTAAAAAAAAAAATGGAAGCAAGGTAGCCTTACTCAAACTCAAGAACAGTAAAAATAGATGAAACGTGATGGATGGACTTCTTCTCTCTTACCAAACAAGGGTTAACTAGGAACCAGAGATGAGACTACAGGGTAAAATAAGTGCTAAAGTAATGTCAGCCCTCAAATTTGTTGAAATGAAAAAAAAAAAATCGATGTATTGTGAAAGAAATTACAATTCTGTTAGGAGCAGAAGCCTCAAATGAATAGACCTGAAGCAAGAAAATGGCTTGGAAATGAGTGAAAGCTCAAACCAGACCTAACTTTGGTTATTTTCTCTCTGCATCCAACATGTTTAGTGATTATGCTTTGTTTAATAACAAGGAGAAACAGTGGTTTAGCACAGCTGTTCTCTCACTTGCATTTTCCTGCAAATAAAACCATTAAACAGGCTTTTTTTTCTGACTACCAGCTCTCTCTATGGCAAGAAGAAATGATTGCTCCCCACATACTCCCTTTTCATTCCAAAGCACAATGATCTCCTTTGGCTGCTGAATGGCTAAAAGATGGAACAGAATGTTTTAATGTGACTCCGCTTGATCTTTGTGTTCCCCACACTGTCTGGCTTTAATTCTTCTTAGAATGGCATTAGCATTTGTTGAATACATATGCAATTACATTTGCTGAAATTGTTGTATACAAAGAATGCTCTGCTACAGACTCTGTTCTTCAGTAGAAATGTAATGTCTTTATGCCAGTCATGAGGATTGCAAATCTCTGATTATGGGATTACATGTTCTGTAATCAGGAGGGGGTTGTGGCAGAATATTTTTAGTTTGGCTGCATGATTTGTCTCCCTGTTCTTCATCAATTCTTAGTCTTTTCTAAATTTCCTTCTTTGCTAGTTTTACTGCATAAAGAACCTATGAATGGCTGAGATATCCATTCGTAGGTTTTAACAGTTTATTCAGGGTGTATCTTCTCTGTCTTTGTAAGGAGAGACTAATTTTCCACTCTTGTGAAAGTGGAATGAATTCTTAGATTTCTCATTTTTAAGCATTTGCTTTCTGAGAGTAGAGGCACATGAAACAGTTGTGCAAACTGAGCACATCTGGCTGAATCTTTTCCTTTGGTCTCCCTTAAAGGGACTTCTTTCTCATAGAGCTCACCCTGTATTGATGACAGACATAAAAAACTGGGCAGGGTTTTATTTCCAGCCACACAAACCAGTACTTTAATAGTCTTATATTCTTATTCCAGGAGTAAATGGGGGAAAAGATACAAGAAACACAGTTTCTGAGAGGTAAGGATGGAGAGTGTGGAAATGAAGAGAGGATGTTGAGATCTCTGGGTTCATCTTCTGTAGTGGCATTAAGTCACCTGCAGACTCAGCTTAGGAATTGTTGTAATTCATGGAGAATTTACAATTCCTTGAAGCTGCCTCAGGAAAGGTGTAGAAGATTCTTAGATTCTTACAATGATGGTTGTGCAATTTTTGTTGCCTTATTTTCGGTGGGAAGGTTGTTTGCATCTGCAGGTGATCAAATGAGGGTGATACTTGTGCTGCAAGGGGAGATGAGAAATGTGACAAATATTGCCAATAGATGGAGGATTGATCATTATAAGACCAGAAAATATAGGGAAGATAAATATACATATTCATACCTTCTGATTCCTAGAAGTCCTTAATTGCATATGAACGAGACAAAATTTTACATAAACAATAACAAAAATTATCCCAGGAAGCCACCCAACCAGAAAGGTCTTGAAGGGGAGAGAATCTAAATTATCTAAGGGAATCTTACAGTTTTAGGGAGCACGTACTGCTCTCTCTGCAGCGCCCAAAACCTGCTCATATGATATTTTTGGTGCCAAACAATGCAGCTGGCAGTGGGATCTGCATCTCTGACCTGGTTTATACTTTAACTACTGACAATCTGTCCTCCCTAGGCAGAGAATTTGCTCAATGTTCAAAATCATGTCTAGAATTTTGTTTCTGTTTTGTGAACTCTGAATCCTAAGCCCATATGGAATCTTGATGTTCTTTGTACAGCAAAAACTGGACTTTTATTTTGACTCCAGTCAAAATATATAGATTTTCCTTTATCTTCATACCTCCACCTTTGACCTTCAAGAATCAAACAGGTTATTTCCTTGCTGGGGGAGCACAACCATTGCTTATTTCAACTGCCTGAGCAGTTCAGGACTGACCAAGTTAAAGCTTGTTCTCAAGGGCATTGTATAAATGGCTCCTAGACCCCAACAGACCTGGGGCCTCAACCACCTCTCTAAGAAGCCCTTCCAGTGCTTGTGGGCTGTTTTTGCATGGAAGTGATTTTTCCAAGAAAGTTATAGCAACACCAATCAGTGACTAGGTTTGGATATTGACATCTGGTGGAGCCACTAGAAAGGTGACACATCTCTGTGAACACATAAGTTAAAATCAGAGGAATCCCAGGCAAAGCTCTCTTTTCTTCCAGTTTGGAAGAGGTAACAAGAGGGCCTGGCTCCCTCCTTGTGACAGGGGCCAGACTGGCCAGGCCCTGCCTTTGCCAGGCCCCTTCCCGGGGAGCCTGTTGGGCCCCAGGTCAGGGCTGGGCCCAGTGGATGCTGGGCAGGGGGAGGAGAGGAGAGAGGACCCCATCCTGCTACTAAACTGCCCCCATATGGTGCCCCTGGGAGGCCTGGCAGGGCTGGGCTAGGCCCTCCCCTCAGCAGGTGCAGAAGGAGGGGGGAGCCCCAGCTGTGGCCATGCTGCTGTGGCATCCCAGCCGTTCCGTCCCCACAGTGCACTCCAGCCAGCTCTACTAAGATCCATTGCTGAGGGAGGGATCCAGCGTGTGAGGGATCATACAGCTAAGACCAAGGGCAGCTCTGCAGCCATGCAGAGTGGCCTGCAGCTAGACCGCCTTCAGCCACTGTCCAGGAAAGACTATATGACCTTCTGCAGACCTGGGAGTGTTTAAATGACCTTGTAAAGAGACAGAGATGGCTCCGTTTTTACTTTCTTAGCTAGAAGTGCTCACAGCTTGTGAAACTGTAATATAGGTAAGAATTAATAAACATCTGAGTCCGAACACAAAACACTGTCTCTCGAGCATTTAATCCTGACTCTGGCAGAAAAAGAAGATAAAAAAGCAACAATTATTTTTTCTCCATTGTAGTTTTGTTAATAAACCTGTTTTTATACCCTTCTAAATTTTGAGTCCTAGCTCACAGCAGAAAAATAAATAATTTTAGTGGTGTGGTGGTTTTACATTTGCCGAATTTGTTTGCTAAGTGGGAGATAGGATTTTGGGAGAAAAAGGCAAAAACAGGCTCAACTTAAAAGTAAAACAGATAGATTTTATTAACATACATTAAGAGAAGAAAATAAGAAAAGAAAAAAAAAACACAAGAGAGTTTTTAAAACCAACCCTTTCTCCCACCACAAACTGTTCATTTTCTACCAACAATGAGGTAGAAAAGAGGCAAAACTCAGAACTCCAGGTCAGTACCACTTATAAAACAGTCTTTCATTCAGTCTTTGAGAGAGAGAAGTTGTTAAGAACAGGGCAGGAGACAAATCTCCTTTAAATGCCTTTATTAAAGATCAGCTGCGGGCAGGGGCCCGATGGGTCAAGTGCATGCCACCTCTGCTCCCAGGAGTGGCACGGAGGAGGAGGTGTGCAGCTTTGTCCACTGGAGTGCAGAGCTGGGGCTTCCGTCCTTTCCTTCCGCAGGAAAGCCTATCCTCGATCCAAAGTCTGGGTCCTCTTCCCAGCCAGCATCTCTGTTGGTTAGGGTGAGAGGTTAAAGAGGTCTAGAGAGACAGCTATACTAGTTGCTCACCCATAGATGTCTTTTAAATCCTTTGGTTCCTTGGAGGCTCATCGTCTTAAGGGCTTTTGAGTGCCTTTTCTTACCCCCCTCGATCCGAAAGCCTGAGCTGCTCACAGCTGCTCTGTAAGGCCCAGCATAGAGTGTGGGGAGATCCCATCCTCCCCTTGAGCAAGGGGTGCTGGCAGCCAGGGGGGCCGGGGCACAGCCCTGCCACGGCCGACCCCGATCCCCACTGCAGCCCCAGACACGCGGCCGGCCCTGCCAGACTGCAGCCTTGCCTCCTCTGCAAGCAGCGGCTCCTGGAGTCTGGCTGGCCCTGCCGGACTGCAG
>VWZU01015489.1:9640-23074 GCA_013397095.1 Sterrhoptilus dennistouni
CACGTCCATGAGTGAGTCTGTCCCATCTCAGACTGATTCAGATGTTCCCCCTGAGACTGAGGAATGCCCTTCCATCACTGCAGATGCTAACATTGATTCTGAAGATGAGTCAGAAACCATTCCGACAGACAAGACAATTACATACAAACAAATTGACCCACCACCTGCCCCAATGCAGGATCACAGCCCTTCCCCCAGGCACCCTGATGTCACCATGGTTGATCCAGAGATTTTGCCCACTGATCAGAATTTGGGTAAACCTTTGAAGAAGGACCTCAAAGAAAAGACAAAGACAAAAAAGCAGGGTACTAAGACCAAGTTGTCTTCTCCTTTTAAGAAAAGTGATGGTAAATCAAAACAAGTGGCTTCACCAAAACCAGCTGTAAAGGAATCTTTGGACAAAACTTCCAAAACAGTTTCTCAAAAAAAGGAATCTGTGGAGAAAGCAACCAAAAATATCTCTAATCCAGAAGTAAAGTCTCAAGTGGAAGACAAAGATAAGGACACAAAGAATGCAGTGAATACAACAGCATACAAGTCAGCAAAGACTGCAACCACAGGTAAAAACAGGAGTTCCCTAATGTTAAGATTTTCTTTGTTGTGGCAGTAAAGTTAGGTTGCCTTTTCATCAGCTGACAATGTGGTTTGTAGGAAACCCCCAAGGAAAGTTCATGTTTTAAATATAAATCTGGAGTATTATAGCTACATTTAAATGAATGAAATTCACTGAATTAAGTTTTGCAATCTGATAAATTTGCTGTGTCAGTTTGCTCAGATGCAAAGAATTAGAAACTACATCAAATATAAAAAACTTAATACTGTCTGAATTGATAACCAACTATTAGAATTAAAAGTGCCACTTCTGTAGGTGAAATCAGTAGTGAAGTAAATTATTTTTAGTAAGAATTGTATAGGGATAATGCTCTTAACATAAAGTAATACAATTCAATATTGTGAGAGCCATAGGTACAATAAGACATTGGATGCTTTTATTACTTTGCTTGATTAATTTTTAAAATAGTATATTTTTTTAATTATACAGTAGTAAGAGCACTTTCAGTGAGCTGAGCATGTGCATCACATATCCAGTTGTGGTTGGTTGACCTTGGCCGGACACCAGGTGCCCACCAAGTAGCTCTACCACTCCCCTTCCCAGATGAACAGAGGAGAGAAAATCAGATGGAAAATAACTCGTAGGTTGAGATAAAGCAGTTTAGTAAAGTGAACACGAAAGTTTGCGCACGCACAAGCAAAGAACAAAAGAGTTTATTTTCTATTTCCCATCAGCAAGCGATGTTCAGTCACTTTCTGGGAGGCAGGGCTTCAACTCATGCAGTAGTTGCTCTGGAAGGCAAACGTAGAATAACCAATGGCCTCCCCTTCTTCCTCTCTCCCTTAGCTTTTTTATCTGAGATGTTGTCAGATGGTATGGAATATCCCTTTGGTCAGTTTGGGTCAGCTGTCCAAGTTGTGTCCCCTCCCAGGATCTTGCCCACTTCCAGCTCCTTGATGGGGGGGAGGGAATGTTAGACAGCACTGATATTGTACGAGCACTGCTCAGCGGTAGCCAAAATACTGTTATGTTGTCAACGCCTTTCCAGCTAAAAATGCAAAGCACAGCACTGTGAGGGCTGCTATGGGAAAATGAACTCTAGCTCAGCCAGAACCAGTATACGGTTAAAGTTTTATGTCATCAGTGATGACTAAACATCCAGAAAACTAATGTAATTTTGAATGACTGTTGTGTATTCCAAGTAGTAATAAAATATGAATTAGATTTCCAAAGGAGACATTGTGCTAATATTCTGTTTCTGGCACATCTTGTTAGACAGTGTTTTGGGGATACTTGGATTTTGCTGTTTTCAGGACTGATGTTTTATTGAAAACTTTTTACATGGAGCAAGTGCAGAATTCACTACAAGCAAACCAGCATTCAGCTCTCTGTAGCTTCATCATTTTAAGTGGTTCACTATTCCTTTCTTACACAATTATTTGCATGTTGCTCCTAGTAGATGTTTTTCAAAGCAGCAGTGCAGCTCCTCATGCTGTAAATTTCTCCAGCACTTCAGTTTTATATTAAATTCTTCTTCCTTGAGGCATACTTCTAAGGTATATTCTAGTACTGAAGGCAAGGGCCTATTTGATAATGGCATTTAAGTGTAATGTCTAATAAATTATGCAATGTTAGCATTTACAATTCAGAAAGATGTATCACAGATTTTTTATGATAAAATATGATGAGTTTTTTTAATATATCCAATAGTTAAAAACTCTCTAATTCAGGAAATCTTATCATGATGTTTATTTGACATATTGCCCTGTGATGAATAGCAGGTCCTGCTAGACAATTGTATTGGACTTGCCTGTATTTTCAATATGTAATCCTAAATAGAGTGTATTGTTCAGATAATTTAGTTTACCAAATGTGATGAGCTGACACTGGCTAAATGCCAGTGCACCCACGAAAATTATTTATTCATTTTCTTCTGCTATAGTTAAGCAGAGGAGGGGGAAAGAAAATTCATGGGGTAAGATAAGGATTAGGAGAAAAACACTTTAAGGGCAAAACAGGCTTAAAACTTTAAAAGGTATAAAGAAAAAAATATTAACATAATTAAAAGAGGATAATGAGAACTAAAAATAAACTGTTAAAACACCTTTTTCCTCCCCCCAGCCCTTCTTTCTCTCTGACAGCACAGGGAGACAAAACATGGGATTTTTAGTTAGACACTTCTAAAAATTTTTCGTCAGTTTACTTAAGGAGAGGAGTCTCTTTTGTTATGCCATGGGGTCTTTGCTATGGGAAACAGTTCTCCGTGACCTTTTCCAATGTGTTTTTAATTTTCACGGCTAACAGTCAACCCGGAACCTGCTTGCAACGTGAAGTCCCTCTCACAGCTTGCAGTCTTCCCATGACTGCTTTTCGTGGGCCATTTAGCTTATGGGGTGCAGTTTTAAAGAATGAACTGTTGTAGTATAAAACCAAGGATGATCTTCTATTTCTGAAAGCAAGGGTTTTCTTTCTCTCTGTTCAAGCCTCTCACCCGATCACAGCTTTTCAGTATCCGCATGCTCATGCATGATTACCTTTTTCTCATGGGCTATGGGTGAATGCTGCATCTCCCCCTTGCACTTCATGAATTACAGAAGAAACAGTCTGTTGTATTATAATCCTCACCACAGCTTGCAGAAGAATCTCAGCTCTGACGCTCGAAGCACTTCCTTCTCCCCCTCCCTCTTTTGCACCAACCTTAGTGTCGCCATACTGTTCTCCTNATCTTGTCCAGGTTCTGCAATGGGGAATCGCTCACCGTGCTTCTCTCTTTATTGGTCACGTGGTCTCCGCTGGCACTGCGCAATACGCCAGCTGCCAGCTCTACTCTGTGCCTTTTCTTCATGCGGGACATCAAAAAAAGAAAAGCTGCTGCTGCTTTTGCCTTTCTGTCCGCAGCATGGCTGGTTAAAAGTGGCTAGGTAAATAAAGCCCATTGCAAGCCTTGCTGAAACAACCGTGGCTGCCCTGGCTGCATGGTTGCTTGCGGCGCCAGCATGGCCCCCAGCAGCATGGCCCAGAGGCCGTGCCAGGACAGAGTCTAGCAGCCCCCTCTGGGAAGGGGGCCCAGCCTGCCCCCCCCACCCCTCTTTTGAGGGCAGGGAGAAAGAGAGGGTTTTCATTCTTAAATGTTATCATAGAGGCGTTATCAGTTTTTTTTTCTAATTGACTTAGCAGTGTACTAATTGTCAGAGCTAGCCAGCGATTGGTTTTGCCAGGCACAGAGGAAGCAGCTAGCAGCTCCTCACAGAGAATCATTTCCATGGCTGGCCTTTTCCCTCTTCACCACAAATTGTAGCTATGTAATGTTTTACTAAGACAAGCAATTTTAAGAATATAATCTCAGCAGTTATAGTGGTAATTAATAAATGCATGTTTTAACTAGCCTGTGATATGTTCTTTTGTTGTTTGATTTCCAAAGGAGCTGGGAATAGTAAGTCATCAAAATTTACAGCGGTGCCTCCAGGACCTCCGATGTATTTGGATCTGGTATACATTCCCAACCACAGCAATAGAAAGAATGTTGATGTTGAGTTTTTCAAGAGGGTGCGGTCATCCTACTATGTGGTGAGCGGGAATGATGCTGCCGCCGAGGAACCAAGCAGGGCTGTTCTGGACTCCCTGCTGGAGGGCAAGGCCCAGTGGGACAGTAATATGCAGGTAGGCTCTTCACTAGCATTTCTACCTGGAAATGTAATCTCTGGAAAGCAACTACAGGAAGCCAGAGTGCTTCTGGAGTGGGCAGCAGCTGCTGGAGACAGGAGTTCCCAGCTTGGATGCCTTGTTTCACCAGTGATGTGAGAGGACATCCAAGTGAGGGACAGACCTGCACCATGCTCAAATACTCCTCCATTTCTGACCCTTCTGACCTGTCTCTGGAGAATAAAACGGTTGGGAACTGGTTTACAGGGCCATTTGTCTACTTGATCTTGTTGCTATATATGATCCAAGTTTGGAAACCTTGCAGGTTTTAAGTAGGAAAGAAAAGTGAATGTTTCATGTTTTATACCATCAATGTGTACACATGGAAACTTCATGTGCCTTTCCAACATGATAAATAAGTAAACAAAATATTTGGCCATAATCTGAAGAGCTATTGGTGTGGTGCAGACTACAGACTGCTGTTTCTCTGGAAAGTTGCACCTCAGTACCTTAGGGAACCAAAGTTTTATTTTGATAAACTGCTTATTCTCAGTAATTTTATGTTATCTACATATTTATTTATTTTCTTTTATCCGATCCACTCTTTCCAAAAGGGAATCATAATTGTTGGGTAGGACTTCTTAAAAAGGCGTTTTTCTTATCAGTTGCCTCTGTTGTCCATTCCTCAGGAGTTCTCCTCTTTTGTGTTGCAGGTGACCTTAATCCCAACCCATGACTCAGAAGTGATGAGGGAATGGTACCAGGAGACCCATGAGAAACAGCAGGATCTCAACATCATGGTTTTGGCAAGCAGTAGCACTGTTGTTATGCAAGATGAATCTTTTCCCGCCTGCAAGATTGAACTGTAAGAACCAGACCATGCACTGCAAGATTTACTTTTTGTCCAGAAATTCTCCAGTTTGAAAACACCTTTTCTAAAAATTCAACCCATCTATTTCAACTGCTGAACTGTATACCTGCAAAATGCTATACCCTATCACAGTGATGTAAGTCACAAAAAATTGTTAGTCTTTGCTGATTGCTAAGGAAAATAACAGCATTCCCATAATAGGGTCAAAATTACTGTGAAAATACAGATCCAGTTTCATATTCACTGAATGTTTGAAAACCATGTACTAGCAACTCCAAGTGACTTATGCCAGGTAGAGTCATTTGCCCTTTAAAGAATTACAAAGAGAGAAAAAGAGAGAAAGGGGGAGGAGGAGAAAGTAATAAATAATTAGATCTCCAGTAGTCTCATGGCAACAGCTGTATTGCTTACTGCAGTTTATACACTCACATGAAAAGGAGGTTTGAAATTTGTATCAATCTGAGCTATTTTAAAGGAGGTCCTTACTTTACAGAATCAAGTTAGCTGCAAAATAAGAAGAAGAATGTGGCTAGGAAGTGACGTATAACCTAAATGCTCATTAGCAGTTTTCCACTTTAATTTGAACCCTGCATACTGACATCTCATAACAATCATAGGCGAAATATGCATGTAGTCTGAACCTCATTGTGAATTCTAAAACCTTTACTTCAACATGCAAAACTGTTGATCTAAGGCATGCTCACAGTAAAAATCCACTCACTCCAGTTAGAACTGACCAGTATACATGCTTAAACACCCATGTCCACTGTCAATTGACCAAAAAATACCAAAGTAGTTGGGAGTACATACAGTAGACAATTTGCCTTAGAAAGTGACTTGAATGTACAAAGAAACTTGATGCACTTATTTTTTAATGCTGAGACAGCAAATTTATAAAACATCTGTGTAGGATCATAGTTACGCCAGTAAAGAAGTGTGAGTGTGCATGAAGTGTATACTAGAAACCTATTTGACTGGTCAAACAGCTTTGTGCTATGAAGTACGTATGTTAGTTCTGTGAACAATTCATCGGTGCACCAGGACAGCTCAACAAGGCAAGATGAGCATTTTTTATTTCAAGGTTCTTTTGTACCGTGGAAGCAAGATTGAAGTGGTCCCCACTATCAGAGTTGCAAAACTTGGTAAAATATTCAGGATTATTAAGAAGGTTATCTACAAGTCTGTACTGTATTCAACCTTCCTCTGTCTTACCTTATTTTATTTAAGAGCATATATGGGTACAAACATACAGAATTATTTTTTTTTAGTGGTGCATGAACTTTTAATAAAAGTTTTCAGTTAAAGGAAAATTCAAAGAAAAAATTTTCAGGCTAAGGCAATTTTTTTAGTAGTCTTATAAGATAAATTAATGCTATTTAAAGTTCTAGTGAGAATGGATATTGAGGTAAGATTTGTTGAAAATAGTCAACTGCCTTTTTGGAAGCAGGGGGGAAGGAGGTCCTCGGTGAAAAAATTAATCTATGGATGATGACAGAAAATGGGATTTGAAATGCTGATTGCCTAATATTTACATGAATGTAATCTACACGCTCAATCCCCCCAAGATCTTGAAAAAAGATAGAATAAATTATAAACTAAGTCCCTTTCCTCCTTCTGTCTCTTCCTTTCCCCCTCCCCTTCCTTCTTTAGACTGCTTGCAGCAGAACAGCATGTAGAACAGTGTCTTGGTTTAGGGCAAATTTGGGAGGAAACAGTTTGGACTTTTTCATCTCAGAATTTTTATCCCAATTAAAAAGTCTTGTTACATTGTAGAAAGTTTGCAAATCTGAATTTATAGAAGGTGTAGAGGACTCCAAAATAAAAATATGTGCTGGTCTGTATGATTCACCATTATGGCTGGTATTAAGGTTTGCAATGTATTGAACTATGACCTCATTTTATTTTCTTTACTTATAGTTTGTTTCAATTTTACATTGTTAGGATATTTTTGTTTAATAGGTATATGTTTGCACTCCTAATTTTTATGAGGGTTTTTTTAGTATTGCTTTAGGGCCCTTTATATGTGGGCTCCTGAGGCCTATTTAATGCTGTGAATTACTGTTTGTCCATTGTTGAGGTTTTTGACTTATTTTTAATGGCTTCTTCATTTTAGGTATCTCTAGTGTTATAAAATATGTATCCAAATTAATAATTAATAAGGATTTATTAATTTATCAATATATGAGTTTTTGGAAAAGCCACAAGCGAAACAGTGCCGAGCCTGGGATCGACACTGGGTGAACAGCAAACCGGACTATATAGCTCTGATTCCCCGTGGTTCACGAGTTCTGTCTTTGCAGGGTCCCGTTTTATACAGTCTTTCGACTGAACAGGGTTTTTTTCCATTCTTTTGTCGCTCTTGTTTTTTTAGCATATTCATGTCTCGCTGCTGGTCTGACAAAAAGTTTTCCAGGAAGGGATAAATATTTAATTTCTTTTACTGGAATTCGGTTTGGGGATACACATCTTTGGCGAGGCATATTATCTGATCCCAGTTGCATAGGAGGTGTTGTCAGAAAAAAATCCATTGGAATACACATTTCTTGGAGGCAGTCTATCTGTGCCTGATGATCCCTCCTTTTCGGGTGCAAATTGCTTTCTTCCCCTATTACTGGCTTTGCTTTCACAAAGGCTGAAATATTTAATTCTCCACCACGAATTATTTTATAACATATCACATCTAGCAATGTTGTTTTATTTATTGCTATCCTTTTAAGTTGTTAAGAACTTCACTTAGAATGACTATGGCAGAAAAGGCAGATAGAAATATATTGTGAAAACAAGCATGTTTGCTGGGTTCATAACCATTCACTTAAAATGGCTTTTGTAATACATAGACTTCAAAGTTATAGGCAAAATGTTTGGAAGAATAATTGCACAATTTCTATAATTCTGCTTTGTCTACATTCTTATATAGGTCAAATTTCAAACTTTTTAAATGGGTGGGAACTGATTTTATGATAATATCTGATATGGTTTGTACCTCTGCTTTGATAGAAAATATAAGTACAGCAATGGTCCTGAGTCTAATCTCACTTATGCCACTTATTCTTGTGAATCGAGCAATTTCACTAAAATCAGGGAAGTTACAGTCATTAGATCCTACTGTAAATGAAATAAAAATCAAGCCTTAAATCTCTCCAAGTAAGTTTGTGATGGCTCAAGCATTTATTTTACTTTAAAAATAATAATTAGGCAGTTACAGCTGTTCTTAAAATATTTTTTTGTCTTTTGCTTTTACAAGAATATTAAAAACCCAGTCTGACTATTCTGAGGTATTGTAATGCCTGTTCCATCCATTCCCTTCTAAATGTTAAACATGCCTGAGTGTAACACAGCAATGAACTCCTCCATTAGCTCCTCTTGCCATTATGTCTTTCCTGCCTGTGCAACTAATCTAACTGTACTAATCACTACACAATCAGTTTAGAAACAGTCAGAAAAATGTTGTGTGCACATTAACAATGAGTACTGTTGATCAGCATAGATTTCTAGGAGCATAGTTTCTTATTGATTAATTATAAAGATGCAATAGGACACACCATTTAAATGATGGCAACCCATAATAGCATCCCCAGTCATGATCCTCATGCTATTACTATACTGCTTAATAGAATTCAATGAAGAATTATTTTAGAGGTCACACCCCACTCCTGAACTTAGGGCCTCTCTTTCATGTCTTTTCAAAGTCCTGTGGTGGGCCTGACTTCATTGACCTCTACTTTTCATGCCATCTTTCATAAAATTAATTTTTGATTTTTCTTTTTTATTATCTTGCATACTCTGGTGAATGGAGCTAACTGCGTATATGAATGGGGTTTTTTAATTGTCTACAATAGCTTATGCATTTTGGGAGCGTTCTGGTACTCATTTACTAAGATTTAATCAATTTGTTATTTGAATTTTCAATCCATCCTACCACAAGAAAGTCATCTCCAAAGAACACTTACTGTGCATATAGGATATTTCTGTCATATGCTTCTCTTTGTTCATCTGTTGCAAGAGATTCTTGCTATGTTGTTTTGAGAGAAATAGTAATTTTGTTCCAAATAAAAAAAGAAAAAAGTCTGTTGTGACTTTACAAAAAAAAAAATCTAAAAAAAAAGTAACTAAATAAAAGAATGGCATAAAAAATATTGGGGAAAAATTAAAAAAAAATAAAAAAAAAAAAAAAAAAAAAAAAAAAAGGAAAAAAAAATTATTGGGAAAAAAAAAAAAAAAAAAAAAAAAAAAAAAACAAAAACCAAAAAAAAACACCAACTCTGCACTAGACTAGCTAGGAGGTCCAGATGGCAGAGCTACCTCTTGAGCACTGGGCTGAAATCACAGCTGTAAAAGAGGAAATCTGAAATATGCTTTCACGCATTTGCATGCAGCCATCATCTTCCAAACCATGGAAAGAAACAGTCTTGTTGTTGGATGAGAAGCACCTCACCTCCTCTCTTGTTCTGAATAGTGTTTGTGTCAGTCTACAGCTGTGTATGGCATTATGTCTTATAATTCTGCATCACTTCTATCCAGTCATACCTAATGTAGAAAATTAGTTTCCAGTGAAAGTAATATGTAGTGCTTTTATGATATTTGTGTGCAATTTCCCCCTTCCATTGAGCATATTTGATGTAAAAAAAACCACCTCAGTTCCACAATAAAATACTAAAGCCGTAAAGCTGTATTGACGTTTCGTCTTTGTGTATGTAAGTACTTGTAAGTTTTCCCTTTCCTTCAGTCATGATTACCTACTATATGGGCTTTTTCTCAAAAGTTCAACGACTATTTAAATGCTAGATAAGAAATAATCTTTATTTAGAAACTGAAAAATAAATTCTAAAAGTTAGTTTTATCTCTTGTGATGAAAAACATTACCATGATGCACTATGATGTGGCTTCTTTTTGTTCTCATTTCTGTATTCCCTCAGCAGCATGAGAAAACACCTAATTTTCAGTAAGTACATGTTGGGGGGAAAGGGTTAAAACTGGAAGAGAGGGGGATATTTTCGCTCAAATTGACCTTGCAGCTGGGAATGCTAAGAATGTCGGTAAGGGAAAACTCAATTTATTATGCCTAATGTTATTCATCCTTTGCCTGTTTTGAGAAGTAGAATTCCTGTGGTGAGACAACACACTCTCACAGACATGCTTTGAGCCTCCTGCTGGGAGAAACAGATCATAAAAAGCACAACCTTGCAATAATCTGTGGGTGGGCAAAGCCCTTTTATATACTGGGGCAGGCAGCAGACCACCCTCCTCCTGCCTGCCCTTCGCCAGGATCAACTGAGCCTGTCTCCCTATGTGTCTGCCGCCAGGCATTGTTAGCAAGGTAATGAAATAAATCTACTTTTTGCATTTCAGTTGTGGTTTGGTGGTTGCCTTGGTTACCTGTATGCGCTGATTCACACAGTGCACATTCAAGGGGCTGTATCAGAGATGACACCATATAAAACCACATTGCTGTGTGACAGCTGCAGCTCGTCTGAAGCTGCACAGATAAATTTGGCTATAACTAAATTTAACTCAACTAGCTTAGCTTGTTAAAGCATAGAAGTAAACAAGTCCTTAGGTATGATAATGATAGGTTGGATTTGAACTCAAACAGGGGACCCCAGCCAATCCCATTTAATTCTGAATGCAGACATATCATTGGCCAGTGAGCTGGGTGGTGTTGAAACCCAAATCAGGTGTTCAAGCGCGGGAATTTTGAACACCCTATAAAAGAGGGCAACCATCAAGAAATCTTAGCTGTTGTTCCATGACCTTCGGTGTGTTCAGTGTTGTGCCTGTCTCCAAAACTGCGACCCAAACGTAACATCTCTGAGGCAAGAAGCACCCATGCCAGCATGATCCACAGCAGAGTGCTCTAACGCAGTGCACAGGGGAATTTCCTGAATCAGGGAAACCTGGGGGAGCCGAGTGAGCCACCAGGAGGCTGAGATAGCAGCTCACAGGATCTGGGCACAGACAGGAACAAGCGTAGCCCCACTCTTTCACCCTGCCCCCTGTATGAAAGAAGCCCCTAGGGAACATGGCTGTCAGCAAGGATGCTCTAGTTCTGCTGGATTGATCTGGGAGCAATGGTATTCAGCCAGAAGGCGGCTATGTCCTCTCTAAACATCAGCACATCCCTGGAAGTATTCAAGGGTAGGTTGGATGGGGCTTTGAGCAACCTGGTCTAGTGGAAGGTGTCCCAATCCCGGGGGATTGGCGCTAGGGGATCTTTAGGGTCCCTTCCAACCTAAACCATCCTATGATTCTATGTGAAGGGGAAGCTTCCTACCCTGGTCCAGTGTGGAGGCCCCTGAGCCTGTCAGGGAAACTTCTAGGCCAATGCCTTGGAAGAATCTGTAATAGGCTTTGAGAAAGCCTCAGAGCTTAGGGTGAGCAAAAAGACTTCCCCCATGGTGCTCTGCAACACTGTTAATCTACCTCAGTTTTGCTTTCCCCATTGGTCTGTGGGCTTTGCCCACCTCTATTGTTCATATATGTCCCTAGTTCTCATGGTTTCTCTTTTCTCTGTTTCCCCATTGGTTGTGGTATCCCTGGTGGTCTGTCCCCTATAGGTCATTGCCCTTTGCCCTGCCCTTGTACCGCCCCTTGCCCTCAAGCCATTGGTTCCTAACACCATAGTTCACCCTAAGCACTCCTTTGATCTGGGTCTTTTGTCCCTGATCCCTTTGGCGTGGTGGATGTAATAAACCGTTGCTGGAATTCTTAATACAAAAGGCCCTTCCTGTCTTTCCTTCACTGAGCTATCTGTGACGTGTGTGTGCATGGACTTGAAATGATTGTTCCCATGGCCTACCTGAGTGGCTTCTGAAGGAGATGCTTCGAGAGGGTAGCGGCATTTCACCATCCTGCCACACTGCTACAGTCCAGCCTTTATATTATTTTCCACAAAATGCGCAACCGGTCACGAGGTCTCACACTTTTATAAGTTTTGGTCCATTTGCATATTGGGGTTAATGTAGGGATGCATTTCCCACACCCAGCAAGTGTTTTCCATATAGGGAAAAGTTTTACTCACCCCTTTCAACTTCTTTGCAGTTCTGACAGTAATTGGCTCAGGGCCAAGAGATAAGCATCCATTGGACCTTGTCACTGTTCTTCAAACCCTATATCTCTCTCTGTTGGCTGCAAGCCAGGTTGTCCCTCCTTAAACATTCAGTATTTAGGACAGAGCATAAAGTAAGAGGCTTTTTGGAGTGTTTTAGCAGGGTGCCAGAAGTTTCTCAGACACCTGTGCGCAGCTTATCATTTGTTTCCTGTAACGTTTGTTATTTTGTTATTTTTCTTTATTAAACCTTTGCTTTACAAAACACCCCTAAAGAGCAGTCTCGCTAGTTAATTTTAGCCACTTCTCTGCAAAGGCTGGACCCTCAGAGATTGATACATTAGCACCTGGTTTATAAGACTGGCCACGTGCTAACCTGTATCAGGTTAATTGTCCAATTATAGCTTTAGGTTATTAAGTCCCATCCTTCTTGTTTGCTCCTCTCAGTTCTTCGTTGTTTATCCTTTTGGGCTGGGGGCTTGTAACGATTGTCCTTGGTCTCAAGCTGGAAGAAGGATTGTTGTGTCTAACTACCCTGTGAAGAGAGCTTACTGACACTTAATATGAAGCTCAGAGCTACATCACAGAATCTGAAAAATATGAAAGCTAAAACTTAGGGCATCAAGGCCTTGGGACTACTGGTTAAGGGATCAGGAGCACAAGAAGTGTTCTCCTCTATCCTTCCAGTTGCAAGAAATGATGAGGGAAGAAACAGGAAGGGCCAGCAGATCAGTAGCTGGCTCCAAGCCTGGTGTTACTGCCAGAATTTTAGTTTTTTTCTTCATGGTCAGTCTGCACAACAATGAGTCTGCTAGGTACATCTGTCTCAAAAGGAGAAAAGTGTCTTTGCACAGGAGTTAGCAGGGGTCATCGAAAGAGCTTTAAACTAGATTTGAAGAGGGAAAGGGATAAAACCAGTCTTTCTAAAGATAAGACTGGGAGCAGCACACCAGTGTTTGAGGGACAGTGTGCTCGTGAGGTCCTTCGGTCTGCCAGTTCAGTGGAAGTAGGGGATGGAGATCCACATGGCAATGCACCAATGCATGCAGCAATGGACAACAAACAGGAAAAGCTAGAAGCTGTTGTGCTGCTGGAAAACTATGGTAAAGTTACAATCACGAAGACATGTTGGGATGACTCGCACAACTGGAGTACAGCAATGGCTGGCTATAAACTCTTCAGAAGGGACAAGCAAGGAAGGAGAATCTGTGAGGTAGCCCTGTATGTTAGGGAGTGTTTTGATTGTCTGGAGCTTACTGATGGTGATGTCAAGTGTTTATGGGTAAGAACCAGGGGGAAGGGTAAAAAAGCAGAAAGGGCGAG
>VWZU01015490.1:0-15496 GCA_013397095.1 Sterrhoptilus dennistouni
AGAAGAAAACAACAACAAAAAAACAAAATGGGAAGAGAAGGAAGGAGGGAGGCGGAAAAAGGAGGAAAAGGAGAGAAAAAGGAAAGAAAGGAGGAAAGGGAGAAAAGAAGTGGGGGAAAATGGGGAGAAGAAGATAGAGGGAATTCACAGAGTCATAGAATAATTTAATTCGAAAGGGACTTTAAATATGGTTTAGTTCTAACCCTGCCACTTCCGGCAAGGATGCCACCCACTACATCAGGTTGCTCAGAGCCCTATCAAACTTGGTCTTGAGCACTGGCAAAGATGGAGTTCTAAACATGTCTTCTGCCTACAGGCAGCTGTTAGATTCCAACTGCTTGGCAACTGCTGCACCTCCCCTTTTCCTACCCAGCACTGTTCAATGCCATTTTGACAGCAACCATAAATAAGTCCTCTCGATTTTTGGTAGAGGTTTGCCATCTATTAGTTTGCTGGCTTTTTGAAAAGTTGTTGGGATGAAGCTTATAGCCTAAAATGGTTGCTCTGAACATAAGACAGGACAACCAGAAGTTCAGGCCCAGCCAGAATGGGTTTATGGAAGACAGGTCCTGCCTGACCAACCAAATGTCCTTGTATAGCAAGGAGACACAACTAGAGAATGAGGGAAAGGCTGTGGATGTTGTCTACCTAGACTTCAGCAAAGCCTTTGACACCATCTCCCACAGCATTCTCCTGGAGAAAGTGTCAGCTCATGGTGTTTATGAGTGAACTCTTTGTTGGGTAAGGCACTGGCTGGATCACTGGGGCCAAAAGGTTTTCGTGAATGGAGTTAAATCCAGCTGGCAGCTGGTCACTCATTGTGTTCCCCAGGGGTCTGTATTTGAGTCAGCCCTGTTTAATGTTTTCATCAACTATCTGGATGAGAGGATAAAGCCCACACTCAGCAAGTTCACAGATGACAAGTTGGATGGGAGTCTTGATCTGCAGAGTAGGAAGGCTCTGCAGAGGGATCAGGAGAGCCTGAATTGATGGACTGAGGCTAATTCTGTGAGGCTCCACAACACCAAGTGCTGAGTGCTCCCTTTGGGTCACAACACCCCAGGCCATGCTACAGGCTGGAACAGAGTGCCTGGAAAGCTGCCTGGCAGAAAACGACCTGGGGGAGCTGGTCAACAGCAACTGAACATGGCCCAGCATGTGCCCAAGTGGCCAAGAAGGACAACAGTGTCCTGATCTATATTAGCAATAGTGTGGGCAGCAGGACCAGGGCAGTGACTGTCCCTCTGTACTTGGCAACGGCGAGGCCACATCTCATGTCATGTGCCCAGTTCTGGGCCCCTCAAACAAGAAAAATTGAGGTGCTGGTATTGCCAAATTTTTGGAACTTGGACATTTTAGGAATACAGACAAACATCTAGGTTTAGAAAGGAGATATTGCTTATTGTACAGAGGGTGCAAGGTGGAAAATTTCCTACAAATCAAGCACATGGAAGAATAAAAATGAAGAGAATTTATACACAAAAATAAACCCATCTATCTAATACCTAGTTACCACCTACCTCATGATGGTCATTTAGGTTGCGCAGCCTTATGACTGTCACAGTGCCTGCATGGGCCTCTTTGGGGGTCTCTGGTGGCTGCTCTTGGTCATTTGGAGAGATGTCCCCTACAGAGTTTGAAGCAAAGTTTAGCTCAGGTCCAGCAGAATGATGATCTTAAGGGTCTTTCCCAACTTTAATGGTTCTGTGATTCTGTAGGGACATGCACATGCTTGTGCCTCAGTCAGAGCCTCGCATGGTCATGGAAAATCCTCTCCAAGGTCCTAATAACTTGCAATCTTTTTTCTCCATAATGATGTCTTTTTTCTCCATAATGATGTCCAGTACCAGCAATACTTGTTCATATGGACATTTCTCTCTCAAGTCAATTCAACCTACACTGGCTATGCTAGGCCTATTATTGTCACTCTCAGCAGTCTCTGAAAATTTATATCCAGAAGATAGACATAATTTAGAACTACCATGATAGTCTAGAAATGCCTAGTATCCTTTGCTAAGGAGGTGTCACTGCAGTGCTGACAGTTTTCTAGACACCTTTTTTCTTTTTTGTCACAGGGATGTGGCTGCAGTGTTTCTGCCCAGCAAATTTTTTCTGCATTCTATGAATTTATGTCTGCATCTGATTATTTTCAAAGAGGTGACATGTCTAGAGAAGAGGAATCTCCAAAATGAGCCAGAAAAATGGTTCATTTCCAGGAGGTTGTATGATATGTCTGACTTCTTCAGCCACTTGGAATCAGGCCAGAAGTGCTACAGAGACAAAACACCATTGCCACTGAAAGATACAGCTCTGGCCTCTGCCAAGACTGTACCTCCACTGCATTGATTTCCACTATGCTATCAGGTCATGAAATTAATCTTGATTACCAGGAAGGTAGACAACAAGGGAAAACAGATCTGTGTTTCAACTTCATATTTGAATAACCCAGATATTTGGCTTGGAATAAGACAGAGCAAAATGAGGCAGAAGGTCAGGAGCAGCAGAGCTGCCTATGAAACTGCACACACAGGTTTAGATCCTCTTTTATAGAATTGCCTTGTACATTTCCAGATATACCTGTCTTTTCTAATAATCAACACCACTGCATTTCTGCTTAGCTTCATTCTCTGTTCCTACCACAGCAACTTATTCTTCTCGCTTCCACTCTTTCAGGAGACTGACTGGCTTTTGGGGGATGAAGCAGCAATACACTGAAGCTGTGGTCTCTCACTTCATAAGCATCTTTGCAGTGTCCCTAAGATTACTTCATGAAAGCAAGCACGGCTTTTTCCACATACGTTCTTTAACAATTTTTAGATTTTAATGGATAATTAGATCCAAAATTAATTAAGTTCACTGCTACCCTACGTTCAACAGAGACAGAGGAACAATCTAGCAGTTCAACTTTACTATTGTGTACAGAAATCCAGCACAGTATTACTATCAGGCTGTTCTGGTTTCAGGTGGGATAGAGTTAATTTCTTCTCAGTAGCTGTAGCAGTGTTGTGTTTTGGACAAGAATGGTGTTGATAACATACTGATGTTTTGGTTTTTGCTAAGTCCTATTTATCCAAAGCCAAGGACTTTTTGTTCCCACCTTTTCTCCTGCTCTCCCAAACTGGGAGGGAGCATAGCAGGACCTGACCAAAAGGGATATTCCACACCAGTACCTAATGTCATGCCCAGTACCTAAACTGGGGGAGTTACCAATCTGGGTTTGAGAAGGAGAGTCTATCATCAGTCAGAAGGTCATGAGCAATTGCATTGTGCATCATTTCCTTTTTCCCCCTTTTTGTTATTATTGTTATATTATTTTACTTTATTATCAAATTGTTCTTATCTCAACATACAAATTTTAATTCAGGTCTCCTTCCCATCACTCCAAACTGTCCAGCTTTCGGGCAGATCTCTGGGTAATGTGTTCAATTTTTTATCTGATCTAACAGAAGACTTTAACCATTTGCAACAACATACTGGCTCCTAGTAAAAAGACCAGATGGGTTTCAAAGGTAGTCAAAGGTTGTTCAAAATCTTAAAAATTCTTGATTACCATAATCAGCCTGGAGGGTAAGGAAGGAAAAAAGGAGAGGGAGAAAAAAAGGTGAAGGTGTCCCCTCAATAGGTTGGAGAAAATATAAAGTTTAGTAATCATTCACAGTAAAGAACAACTAAAGCACAGGGTGCCTGCAATGCTGAATGCATACACCTGATTGGTGTCCTGGCCAGCGACACTGTCATATCATAGTCTCCATATCCTACAAAATACACCACGGAGAACAAGTACTGCAAGTAAAGTATTACTGGTACAAAACACACAAAATGTCACAAATATGACAGCAAAGAAGTCCACATTGTAACTAGCAGTTGTTAAATGATGGATGTTTATAGCAATTTTCTTTTAACACACTTTGGTCAGACCTGTCCTTATATCAACCTTTTGAGTCCATGCTCAGGTGCCAAAAGGATTATCATGGTGTAACACTAGATGGAAATTAAGCACAAACCCAGAGTGGCTGTCCTTCCAGGCAACTCTCCCCATAAAACCAGGCATTATGTTGTCTGGTGTGGAATATCTCTTTGGCCAGTTCAGGTCACTTGTCCCAGCTAAACTCCCTCACTCCTTTTTTTTTTTGGCGTATCTTCTCTCTGGCAGAGCATGAGACAAAGAGGGAAAAAAAGTCCTTTGGATAAACACAATTTAGCAAAAACCAAAACATCATTGTGTTATCAACACCATTCTCATTCTAAATCCAAAACACAGGACTATGACAACTGCTGAGAAGAAATTAATTCTAGCCTATCTGTTAACAGAACAGCTGAATAGTTTGGAGTGCTATGGTGTGTGGGAATTTATGAGCAAGTATGTAGGGCAGTCAGCACCTTCAATATGTTTGCACCTTACCCCTGAACAAGTACAGAATCCAGAAAACTAGTAAACTACTTTTTAAAAGTGTGCTGTCACCCTTGCAGCCCAGAGAGGACTTGAATCACTGCAACATGTCGTGGCCTGGCCCTGGCTTATTGAGCCAAGTGGTGCCACCACTGACATTGCTGATGTGTTTTTCTCAGTCCCTCTGGCAGCAGAGGGCAGGTCACCAGGAATGAGCTGTGCCAGGGAAGGAAATGCACATCCACTATCTGCCATGGACTGACCCAGACTGCATTGCAGCAGGGTAAAGCAGCACATCTGGAATATATTGATGATATCTTTGTTTGGGAAAATACTGCAGGAGACGTTTTTGAGAAAAGAAAGAAAATAATCCAAATCCTTCTAAACCCCACTTTTTCCATAAAACGGGCTAAGGTAAAGGGACCTGCATAGGACATGCAGTTCTTAGGAATAAAATGGCAAGATGGACATCACCAGATCCCAGTGGCCATTATTAATAAGATAACAATGATGTGCCCACCAACTAATTAGAAATAAAGAGAACCTTTTTTGAGCACTGTGGGATTTTGGAGAATGAACATTTCAAATTAGTCTGATTGTAAGCTCCCTCTAGCAAGTGACACAAAAGAAGAATGATTTTGAATGGGGCTCTGAGCAGCAACAAGCTTTTGAATAAATCAAAGCAGAGATAATTCATGGTGTATCCCTTGGTCCAGTCTGAATAGGGTAAGATGTAAAAAATGTGCCTTATACTGCAGCTGAAGAGAATAATGGTTTTTTCTGGAGCCTCTAACAGAAAGCACCAGGTGAAGCTTGCGGTTGACCCCTAGGTTTTTGAAATTGGTCATACAGATGAACTGAGGACTATTATACTCCAACTAAAAAGAAGATATAAGGCAGCTTATAGTGTCCAAACCACTTTAGAGGTGATTGGTACTGAGGCACAGATCCTCCTGCTATGCTAGTTGTCTGGGATGGGCTGGATGTTCAAAGGAGGATCTCCTTTACACATCATGCAACCAATGTTACATGGAGTAAGTGGGTTGCACAACAAGCTTGGATAGGAAACCTCGTCATCCAAGAATCTTCGAAGTGACCAGAAGGCAAAGATTTTGGAATGTCACCAGAAGAAGAGGTAATATGTGCTGGAGGGGCCCCACTATGTAATAAATTACCAGAAAGGAAAGAGCAATATGCCTTTTTTATTTGGGTCCTTGCTGTCTTGTGGAAAGCACCAGAGATAAAGCAGCTCAGGAGTCCCCCACAACAAGTCACAGAAACTGCTGAAGGAGAAGGTGAATCGAGTCAGTTTGCAGAGGTGAAACCCATCCAGTTAGCCTTAGACATTGCTGAATGAGAGAAATGGCTGATGCTTTATACTGATCCACAGATGGTGGCAAATGCCCCGTAGGGTGGTTGCAGTAATGGAAGCAGAATAATTGTCAGTGTAGGGGTAAACACATCTGGGCTGCTGCATTGTGGCAAGATGCCACAATGATGCCTGGATGGAGAGCCTGGCTGTGAAGGTACGTCATGTACCCAAGCGTTGGACCATCGAAGAACATCAGAACAACCAGCAAGTGGATTAGGCTTCCGGGAGCCTCAGGTGGTCCTGGGCTGGCAATTCAAGGGTAAATTATTTCTAGCTTGGTGGTCTCATGACACCTTGAGACACCAAGGACACCAGGAAGAGATGCAACATAGAGATGGACTTGGGATTGAGAGGTGGACATAACCAAGGACACTATCTCACAGGTTATCCATGAATGTGAAACATGAGCTGCCATAAAGCAGACCAAGCAGGCCTCTTTGGTATGGAGAATGATGGGTGAAATATAAATACTAGGAGGCCTGGCAGATTGGCCGTATCACACTCCCCCAAATCTGTGATGTCAAGTGCCATGTGCTTACAGTGGTGGAAGCAGACTCCAGATGGCTGGGGACATGCCCTGTGCCTCACGCCACTGCCTGGAACACCATTCTGGGCCTGGAAAAGCAAGTCCTGTCTCAACATGAAACCCCAGAAAGATCTGAATAGACAATAAAACTCCCTTCCTAAACATCCTTATAGACATTTGGGCCAAAGAGCATGGCATTGAGTGGATGTACCAGTCCCTAGCACGCACTTACCTCTGGAAAGAACAAATAACGTAATGGGACTCTTAAAGACTCTCTCTGAGAGCAATGGGACATTGAAATGTTGGGATACGTATTCAGCAAAGGCTGCCTGGTAAGATACCAGAGGATTTGCCAAACAGGCTGGCCCTGCCCAAAGTTTTTATGTAGTGTAGAAGGGGATAAACTTCCTGTAGTGCATACTAAAACCATGCTAGGGAGAACAGTCTGGGTTATTTCTGCCCCAGGCAAAGGCAAGTGTATCTGTGGGATTGCTTTTGCTCAAGGGCCCAGGTGCACTTGGTGGGTAATGCTGGAGGATGGAGAAGTCCCGTGTGTGCCTCAACACAATTTATGTGAAAATAGCCAATGAATTAAACTGTATGATGTATGTCACTATGAAACAGTCTGTACCACTTCTGTGTGTAGAAGTGGTAACAATAGCTGCGTGTGTTATCACCTCACAGAGCACCTCACGGCATCAATCTTGACTACAGCTGTTCTGGGCATCTCAACCTGACTTCCCTCTGATCATCGCATTCACAAAGAATGAACTTTGATAAAACTGAACAAGCGCAGCAGCACTGGGATCACAGGTTATCCATGGCTCAAATGTGCAGCATGCAATAATTCAACATCTCACGCCATCTTTTCTGCTTGAAAGACTCTTACCAAGGATGAAGGCCAAAGTCATGGACTAAATTAATTCAACAGACTTTTTTTATTGTGTGGATGTTTTATGAACACTTAACAGAGTGTTCCATTGACTGAGAGAATGAGGTTTGTGTACCTATCAAAACAGAAAAATAGGGAAGGTGAAGGAATATCGGGGAGTGTGAAACTTGGCATGATACAGATGACATGGAATAAGAGCTGGTTACAGCTAGGGTGATTTCTTCTCAGTAGCTGTCACAGTGCTTTTTTGGATTAAGAATGAGAATGGAAACACAGCCATGTTTTGGTTTTTGCTAAATTGTGCTTATCTGAAGTCAAAGACTTTTTTTCCCTCCTGGTCTCATGCTTTGTCAGTGAGAAGATACACCAAAAAAACCAAAGTAGGAGCACGCATAACTGGGACAAGTGACCTGAACTGGCCACAGGGATATTCCACACCAGAGAACGCAATGCCTGGTATATAAACGGGGGGGTTACCCAGAAGATCGGTGGATCCGGGTACAGGAAGGGGAGTCTGGCATTGGTCAGTGCCTGGTGTGCAATTGCATTGGGCATCACTTATTTGTCTTCTTCTTCCCCATTATTATTGTATTTTACTTTCTTTTCAGTTATTAAACTGTTCTTATCTCAACATACGAATTTTACTTTGACTCTCACTCCCATTCTACCAGGGTGAGGGGAAAAGAGAGAGCAGTTGAACAAGCTGCTACGAGGTGTTTCATCTCCAGCTGGGCATAAAACTACGATATATTCCTGAATATGTTATTTTAAACAGAAAACTGAAACAACATTTCAAAAATGTGGAAAAGGTCAGGAGTAGCAAGTTCAAAACCTGCACTCCCCGAACTGATCTCCACAGAAGGCAGCTAACAAGGCACTGTTTTCAGCAGTTTCCTTCTAAGGAACTCACTTTTAGAGGTGTGATGACAAGAGGAAGACTACGCTCCCATCTTTCCTTCACTAGTAAAATTACTGAAGAGGAATAAGGTAGAAGAATCTCTTTCACCAGCAAATCACAGAAACTCTCTGACCTTTGCTGTTACAGAGGAAACCACAGACTTTTTAATGCATTATTTATTCCAAGTACTCAGGTCTGATCAGAGGAGATAAATGTAATGAATATTTGAGATTTAGAATTTAAAACTAATTAAGTATGCATATACAAACTTTTATTTACATAAGGCATCAAAATTGCCCTTTTAACAAAAGGGTCATTTTTCCCTTTAATGAATACTTTGGTGAAAGAAGTGTCACATTTAATCAACTAATATTCACTGGTATACTTGTTCTGAACAAGCAGGTATAATCCAATGTACAAGATGAAAACCCACAAAATATCCAAGCATACTATTTCATTAATTACTCTGTAGAACAAAGAATTAAGGCTTGTTTGCATCACAATGATGATCAGTCATGCATCATTTATTCCCACAAAGAATAAAATCCATTTCCAAGTGAAGCAGGAGTAGCAGTAGTTTCGTATAATCCCCATATTGTTTACATGAAACGAAACCAATTTGGCATCTTAGAAATTAGATTAGAAAGTAGGGGAAAAGAGAGGAAAACAAAAAATGGTTCTTGCTTCAGAATCCTTTATAAGCATTTTCAGTTTCCACTTGCAGGAACCCTTCAGTTTAAAAAGAAAAACTGGGACTTGTCAAAATTTGAACTAAAAACATTTTCAGAAAGACTACAGTTATGGTTTTATGGATGATGAAGTATCTAGAAAAGAAAATTGTTTGGAATAATGAATTCCACACTGATATCCCCAAGTAAATGGCATATGTACATTAGGCTGAGGCTGTTTAATAGGTGTGATTTATAAAAATGGTAAACCTGTATTATGCTTCGGCCTGATGTAATAGTTCCTGAGTTTTAGATCACTGCTAAGCCACAGCAGACAAAACTCTGAATAATGTAATGAAAAGTTTTGCAAATCACTTTCAGCAATAGTACACATTTTGTTCAGCAACTTTCAATCATCAATAAAAGTCAGTCTTCCAGGTCCTTCATTTTTCATCCATCTCCGGTATCTCTTCCATCGGGGATCCATGGCCATCTTCTTCTTTAACTCCTCCTCTTGTTCTCGTTTATACACCTAGTAAGACAGACAGAAGTTTAATAAGGATGAAAAAACCTTAACTGAGCCTCAAGTGAGGTGTAAGTGTTTATACTCCAACCATTTGCCAGCTTATTGTTTTTACAAAAGACTGAATTGCAGCGCAGAAGCAGACCCTGACCAACACAAAGTGTTGGAGCACCTGCAGCCCAAGAGCCTAGTGCTGCTCAAGATGATCATGCTTTTGCTGAGAGCAGAACTACCTTCCTGTAACCTCCAAAACATTTTTTTTTTGCTATAGAAATAGATGCTCAAGGAATTCAACAAAAGAAAATAGACACTAAACAATGGCTAATGTTCTAAAAAGCTAACCTTGTGAGTCCCTTTCAGCACACACATTGTACAAGGCAGCTGTTCAGCTCTTCGTTTTAGCTGTTCTCCTTTTTCAAAGTCATCATCTAACAGAATACCACTATGGAACTTTTTGTTCCTAAGTAGAGTTCTCAACAAAGTTGAGAATATCTCAAATATCTCTGTATCCAGTATTTACAGTACTAAAAGATAAACAATTATATTCTGTCAAGAAATGGTGTCACTTCAATGGAATCTACAGTTATTGACAAAGTCAATAATTTTTAAAAAAAGGTCAAAAAACCACATCAGCATCTGCATTTTATCTGGAAGGCACCTATGCAGATGCAGCCACCATAAATCTCAATACCATCCATGATTTTACCATCTCAGTGTCATGTGACTTAGTCTGACTCAAATGCCAATTAAATTTAGAGTTCTGCTATGTGCAAATATGATTTTAAAAAATTTTTATAGATGGCTGGCTACATGAATACACAAACTCAATGCTCAGTGATCATAAAGGTTTTAAGAACCATTAGGAAATAGCAGAAAAATTGTGGAGCTCTACAATGCACCTGTGTATTGAATTCCTGGGCTTTCCCATTCTAAAACAACACTGGAAAACTGTACAACACGTAGATAGACATCTCCAGTGATGAAGGAACAGACAAGCTTTTGGGGAGAAACACTACAGTGTTATTTTTCAGCCTACAAAATACATGACTATGTTTCAAGTAAGGATATAGCAGTGATCCACAAAAGCACAGCTAGCACAAGAATAGAATAAAGCATGATTATTCTCCATTTCCATTAATACTGGAATGAGCAGGAGTCCAGGTGGCTTAAAAAAAATCCTCTTCTACCACCTTCTACAAGTATTGATGAACTCATGACCAGATGGCACAGCAGACACTGAAAACTTCAGTGCATTCAAGTGACTAGGTAAAAACTCATTAAAGCAATTACCTACAAAAACATAATTTCCTCTTCAGAAAGTCACAAAGCTGCAAAATATGTTGGATAAATATTACTACAGAGTTGCAGCTGTCATGTACTTGTCAGGGAAAATCAACTGCTGGCCACAACAGGAGACAAGTGTGAGCTAAAAAGACTCCACTTGAGGCAAATACAGCTCTTCTACATGCAGTGACCATATCATCCTTAGTTAAAAACTGCATGGATGAGAAACCAGGGCATTTTTTTCTCTACTACAGGATATCCATCCAATCTTTTTCCATATTAACATCTAATATGGAAAAAGTTAAACATTTAACTGGCAGCATTACTCAGTCTTTAGACTTCCAGATTGTTTTCCAGCAAACCCATCCTAACTGAACACATATACACACCTGGCAGCTAATCCTTTCCTTACATTAACACCTATTTTACTATTTTTCTCTTCAAGTTTGTAGGGTAATTCACCCCTGTCTACTTTTGAAGAACTATTCTCCTATCTTTGGTGTCCTACCACCATCCCATCTCTTTTCTCAGCATATGCAGAACAGCAGCACCACCTCCTTTTCCCCTTAATTGGACTAAGTTCACATTCTCATGTTTTTCTTTAGAATCCTCCCATCCAAATGGCCCACAGATACACCTCTGTGCAGCAACAGAAGGGTTTGGTCAACCTGCCATGCCCCAGCATCCCAAATAATTCTGGACTGCAAAATTCCATGAGGCCAATGTTTCTTCTCTGCTCTCACAGAAGTAGTGACTACCTAGTATTGACTATTGGCTATCCATGGCAAGAGTATAAGTTGTGGCCAGTGGAGGTTTTCATGCCATCCTTACTTGGATAAGTATACAGCACTGTAAGAACAGCCCATGACTCACCACAGGCCAAAGAACTATCAAAGGACAGATCAGAAAACCAAAACAAAACAGTAACAACCAACCAATCAAAACCCCCTGAGCCAGGAATTAACAGCTTAGAAGACTGATGAAATAGGAGTTTCAGACAATTCAAACAATTCTTATTACAAATTATTACTGTCAGGAGAACAGACAATAGTCTTCAACCTACTAAAACAGCACACTGTCATTATTGCTCTGAGAGTGCTGGATAACTAACGTTAGTTTTTCACCAAAGCTACAGATAAATAACATAGAGAAGAGAAATTTTCAGTTTCCCTGAAACTGCTGGACAGACCTCAAAGACTAATTAGCAAAAAAAGATAAATGTGCGTAAAAGTAGCTGGAACCAGTGGATGAACAGATAATAAGGAATACAGTGGTGGTTTTGGATGTAACAAGAAGTAACAGCACATGCCCAAAGAAAAAGCTCATCTGTAATATTGAAGCACTCAGTCAGTGTGCTTCAAACCATCACAGACCCCTTCATACAACCCTCTAGAACCATAAAAGGACTTCCAGCAGGAGTTGGATGCATGCAAATTAGCTCTAGGAAAACTGACATTTATGTATTAGCTAGGAAGTATATTGTAATGAATATGTATGATCACGATGGAATAAATACTCCTCCGTAAAGTTTCACAACACACATTTGATTAGAGAATATACGCTTTGGGTGTGTCCAGTGCTGTAATAAGGAATGCCTGTTTTCTAGTATTTCAAATTGTGCTAGAAAGTTTATTTCCTGGCCGATTTCAGTATCACTACCTACCTCATAGTTTTCTCGTATCCATAGCTGCCGTTCAAGAAAGGTCTCTTTTTGATGATCTTCCAGACTGTCAAACTGAGACTGAGACATTTTCATGTATCTTCGTATGATATACAACTTCTCTTCCACACCATACTCTTGCCCTTTAATAGTGAAACAATAAATCCACCAGCAGTACCAAACTACGTATTTACACCAGTAAAAAGGAGCAAGAAGGATCTGAAATAGAAGGATATCATATATTTTCGGCTTCTGATAACCACCCTTTATATCTATTTTATTTTTAATAATGTCTTTGATAATTTCTTCCTCCTCTTCACGAATTTCTTCTTTAGATCGCCTGTTCTTGCCTTTTTCTTTAGTCTTGTTGAGTAAACCTTGTTGCCTGGCAATCTCAGTAGCTTGTATACGGTATTTTGGCACAGATGCTAAGTAGTTGATAGCTTCATTGTAACTACTCCACCAGCTGAAGAACTGTAATTTAAGAACAGTTAAAGTAAAAACCATGTTTTAATACAGACACATTCCTATCTAGGGGTTTGCCAGGAAAAGAAAAAGTAATGCTGTCACACACTTTTAACCACAGTTACATTACAGTAATGGCAAAAAGTGAACCTAACAGTACTTCTGTGGTATCACAGAACCTACAATCATCACTCCAGACTAAGTGAAACACCTGGAAAATGGATGTATAGAAGTGTATCTCACAGCAATTTATGATGACAAGGAAGACCAAGCAGACCCTGTTTTGAACAGTTTCGTTCCCAAGTAGATGGCAATCTCCTGCAAGTTAATATCAGGCTGTGCCAGCCATTCTCAGAAGCCCCTCCTCTTATATTTATAAATATAGGAGCTAGTATATGAACATTTAAGTATAAAATCGTTACCCATTTAAAACAATTCACTGAACATAGACTAAGTATATGACAATTTCATTAGTCTGGCAGTGTCTGCTTTACAAGACTCAACACACCTCTCTGATCTCCAGCTGCCCTCTGGATTTCAAGAGAGTGGGAAAAAAAAAAAACAACCCAAACAACGAATCAGAAATATACTGCCTGAGCGAACACAGAATCATAGAACATCCTGAACTGGAAGACACCCACAAGGATCATGAAGTCCAACTCCTAGCCCTGTACAACACAACCCTGAGAATGCTTCCTTCTGAAAACAGAAGAAGCACAAAGGACTAGCTGAGAGCTGATGTTGTTCCCATCTAGTGTCTTGTAAATGACCTGAGATGAGGCATGGAAAACATGGAAGAAACTAGATAGGCACAGGACGGAAAAGGTAACAGCCCACTTTCATTCTCAGGGACATCCAAGCATGTCTCACTGAAGCAACATTTTGAACAATGATGCATCTCACACCATTTACCAAGACTATGAACCCTCTATACAACCTTAGCAAAGGTCTGCTTCTTGCAGAAACAACAGAAAGCAAGATGGGCAAAACAGTTTACACAGATGCTTACACTGAATTTAGAATGATTTGGCAGTTGGACTCCAGGAAAGTGTCTGCACTTACAGACAAAATAAGAAATAAGATGTGAAATGAAACTTTGCCATTGGAACTACATCTGAAGAGAAATAAGGTATTTGGTTGAATATGCCATTAGAATTTATTATTTCAAGTTTTCAAATTCTGAGCAACATACTTTTTCTTCTAACTTCCAATATCCCATTAAACACTGAGCTACCTGCACAGCATAAACTGTATCTTCATCTCTTAAAATTCTTGGATGTTTTTAATGATGTTCTGAACCAGCTATTTAAAAGATGCTAAAGAGAAGTTATGCATTTTCATCCTCTTGTCAACAATGGCACAAGTTTTTTCATCTAAAACACAGGGGTTTTCTTGGCCTTGGATCTACCACCTTTGGAATAAACTCTGCTGAACTGAATTTGCTCCTCTCCTGACTTCATCTATGTGGTGTTTGAAATACACTGCAAAGCAAGAGTCATACATTTGTAAACTCCTGATATTCAGTCCTATTATCTGAATTGAACCTTGAATTCAGTTTGCTACTAGTCTGTTGTTTTTTTTAATTTACTCATGCATATTGACAAACTGACACAAGTTATTTGGGGCACTAGTCCTGCCTGAGCTACTCTGAGCCAGTCAGGAAGAACCGAGTAAATTCTTCAGTAAATATATACCTTGTCTCAACAAGATTAAAAGAAACTAATCTCTACCTTTGTTCAAGGTACCAAGGGCAGTCAAAAATCTGCTAAGTACCTCCTAACTACAGGATTTTTACGGACACCACCCAGAACTGGACCACAGCACACAGGAAACAGGGCTCCTCACTGACACTTTTTATTAAATGGCACATTTTGAGAGCTGCCACTACTTCTCTCCTTGTTCAGAAACTCACAGAGCAGTACGATGTAAACACAAAATTTTACCTGAAACACGGAGATGGCACACACTGTAACTAGGATCACTATTGTGACATCTACTTTAGGCGCCAGTCTCCTGCTGTAGTAGTGGTAATAATGCCTGTAATACTCTTCAGGATGATCCAGCATGTAGTCATAATCTTTACGTGTTTCTTCATCCTGCAGGATGAGATGAAAAACTCAATCAGGTTTTAATTCCTGCTTTCACTTGCTGTATTTTACCTCTGTTTTACATCTCATTAAGGACCATGCTGCTGTAAAACTGATGACAGCCCAAATGAGTACGAAACAGAGGAAATTTGTTCTTTTCCCATATTCGCAATTAATTTGTTCCCACACTTATCTGCCCATGCACATGTGACATGTTTACTCTTAAAATGAATAAGCAGGCACTGTGCAAAGGCATTTAAAACTAGAAAACAGTCAAGCAACTAAAATCCATAGAGTAAGTTGTTTAACTTCAGAATGGGAAGTCCAGATGGACTGGAGTTAATAAGCATTGCTCAGGAAAAGATTTTCAGACTAAGAACCTATTAGAAGATTGTTTTACAAAACTTAAAGGAATTAGTTTACAGGGCTACGGAATCTGTCCAATGGAAGGCCAATTCAAAACCTCATTGTGCTCATGTTCTCTGAGTTTTTCATCATTTTCCTCCATGTAATTGTGGAATGGGAAATTTAATTTTGCCAGGCTCAACTGCATTCCTTTCAAACTCCATCCTCCCTTCCCCTTCGGGGAAAAAATAAAATAATAATAATAAAAAAAGTTCCCTTTTCTAATCCCTTGTAGCCTTAAAACACTTACAGGTCTCCTTCTTCCATTCCTGGGTCCCATCTTTGCCAAGTCACACATGCTTTGCCCTGAGAAGCCTTCCCTTACA
>VWZU01015490.1:20359-78518 GCA_013397095.1 Sterrhoptilus dennistouni
CGGGGGGTACGGGGGCGCATCGCGGCCGCCCCCGCAGCGCTCGGCACATGACCGGAGGTGCCGCGGCCGCCGAGCATTCCAGACGGCGGAGCTCGGCCCTGCCTTCTTGTCACCTCCAAAACCCCTTCTCAGAGACTTCGAGAAAGCACACGATCGGCTGCTTCTTTGCGGAAGCTTATGGAACTTTAAAAAAAAAAAAGAGGTTTTTTTTCCCTTGCTTTTCCTGGTCTGGAATAAAGCTGGTTCTTATCTCTGAAGAGTTAATAGCAAGATAGCATATGACTCAGCCAAATGAGAGGGCCTTTGGTAGCCCTGAAATAGTACTTGGCATTCGTCAGAGAGGAAGGGCAGAAGAAATACTTTGAACATATTTGAGCACTATTGGCTTTCAGTACTAAAGAATTTCTCTGTGCTGTTTCTTCGTTTATTGGATGGTTTGTTGGTTTGTTTTTAATTGTGAGCTTCTGTGCAGACAACATCCTAATTCTGCTCTTTGTTGGATGTTACGGGAGCTAGGCTGAGTGATAGGATAGTGGTGGGGATGTCCCTTACAAACCCAAGGTTCCATGGTGGAGTAGAGAAGAACCTTGATCCTGTACTGATCCTAGAACTGGAGAACCCAAATGCCAAGCTATTTTTTCCATTAACAACTGGGGTAAATTGATGTAACGATAGTGAAAGCTCTCACTGCTGTTGTCGTCCAGGAGATTCTGTTGTTGGTTTTACAATGCTAATGTGATTCCTCTTGGTGAAACCAGTCAGTGTAAGGTCTCTTCTTTGTAACTCCTTAGCTTTTATCTGTGTGTAACCTAGCCTTCCAGGCTCTAAATCTGATCCTGCAAAAAATTAGTCCTCAACCACATACCTATTGCTCCACAGCCCTTTCTCTTAAGCTGGGCTAGAAAGACAAATGTCCCTAGACTGAGATTAGTAATTACGTTATGTCATTCAGGTTATTTGACCACTGAATCCTTCGAAAATGCAGGAGTTTTATTGGATTGTTTAGAAATCTTTTTTCTTTGAGTGGGGGGAGGAATCTCTTTTTGGAATTTTTTTGTTTAGTTTGGGTTTTTTTGTGGTGCCTCTCTCTCGCTGAATAGAAAGTACTGTAATCTTAAATAAATAAATTTAAAAAAAGCTAATGAAAAAAGAGTAACTTCCTGTAGAGGAAGAGGGAAACTAAGCCTCCATGTAGGCTTACTGTCTTTTGATACATTCAAATAGTTAAATTTCAGGATATTTGGAAAGAAATCCTTTCTTTTATAGGATGATGACTAGTCCTGAAACAATAAGAATAATTACCATTAGTTTTAGATTGAAAAACTAGGTTTCCTTGCATTATATTCACATGGCTGTAGGAACTTTCATCTATAGCGCCAGTCAAATACGGAAACTCTCTGTAAATGCTGTGTAAGGGATGCTTCTCGTTTTAGAGGACAGCAGCATATCTTATGGTGCATTTGAAGGCAGCATAAGATATGGCAGTTTAAAAATTAATGCAAAATCAGTAAATTTGCCCTAAAGCCATGAGTTCAGATGCAAGAGAGCCAAGTTAACCTCGAGTAATAGTAGTCATCTATTCAAATGGAGAACCTGTGCCTGGCGTATTGCAAATTATTTGGGTTCTGGTGTACTATTCAAGCTTTTACACAAGCTTTTCTATAAAAGGAAGGAATAGGATAGGAAAAAACCATAAAATATCCCCCCTCCAACAGGCCTTTCTAGCCTTTTCCAGTCAAATCTTGTAAAACAGCCTGGTGACTGGCATGTTTGTACAAGTACCCCCTTTAAGGTTTTTGGTTGTAGGCACACAATGGGTCACTGGTAGAGACAGGAATAGCACAAGCAAATCCTGACTCACTGTTTGCTGCTATAATTGTACTATATATATATTTTCTCCCAGAGGCTTATAACATTTGAACAAGAATTTGACTTCTATTTTAGTAGTTGCACAGCAGATGAGAACTTTATTCTTTCTTCTGCATATGGAATAATGCAGAAGCCATTGCGTAGTTCTAGAGAGACGAAAGGATGTATTTGAGCTTTTGTTTTAGCAGGAACCTGCCCCTAGAACTACCTCTGCTATCCAAGAGGTGAAGTTGCAATGTTTTTGTGCCCAGGACTCTTTATTTGATGTAGGGCCCTTTATTTGATATAGGCCCTTTGGAGAAAATGTGGGGAGATGCTTGTGTATGCAATGGTTCTGCAGAATACAGGTAATAGGGGAGGGCTTCAGAGGTTTTTGTCTGATTTACTGAAACTGTTGTAGAAATTATTTTGTAGCTGTTCGACCAATCTGTCAAACTGATAGTTGTCAGAAAAGTGAAGATAAGTTCTGAGTTCATGCACAGATCTTCCCTGTTTTGCAGAGGACTCAGACACTCTTTTTAGTTCCTCAGATGTTTTGTGGTTAACAGTCAAACTATGAAGTACAGCTAGTTTGACATGTCCTAGCCCCAGCAGTTTCTTGAGTCAGTTTTCATAAAAGGGAGCGTGTGTTTTACTTGATACTCCGCTACACAAATGTGCATTGCCGATGGGTCTGTGTGGACTAACTGGTGTGCTGTACATAATATCCATAAATGCCAGAGGGAGCTGATTTGAAATGGAACTGTGCTTGGCTGAACTGAGAGATTTCTGTGATAAAAGTACAGATTAAGAGTGGCATAGCTACCTCAGTAAAGCCAGGCCTTTTTTTTTTTTTTAATAAAAATAATGAGGGTAAACTCTTTGAATTCTTGGCTATATTGAGGTAGTTATTTCACTGTTTATCCATATTTTTATCCTTTTTATGTCTTTCTCTCATTTCTCTTTGATAGGCTCCATGTCAGTATTTACCAAATGGAAGGAAAGGGCATGTTTTGTCTGTGAGCAGGCTGTAGGGTTTTACTGTTACCTTGTGTGATCACAAGGTCAGTTCTGAAGTAAGAAAACTTAAAATAACTCTGACCATTTTGAAGTTAGTGTCTCATTGTCAGTGTAGACTTTTTTGTAGAATTTGTATCCATTATCTGTGTTTTGAAAATTATTCTTTTTTGTCTTTGCATGATTGTTAAGTGCTGAAACCTGTATTCCTCCTTGTAGTCTTAAATGGAGATTGGAAAGAACCAGAAGTGAAGCATGCATTTTCTCACAGATAGCTGCATTGCCATGGTAACTTGGGAATTGCAGATTCCAAATACACTATGTCAGGTTTTACAGATTGGACACTGGTGTTAGAAATAAGGATACAAAGATATACCTTGTTTTTATGCCCTTTTGTTTCTTTTATATACAATGAAAGGAAATACCATCTTCACAATGGTATGCAGTGCAGTGTCTTTTGTTCAGTTCTCCATATTTATCTTTGCCATGTGTAAACACCTTTTATTTCCTCAAGAAAGTGCCATAAAATTGGTGTTTTTTGTGAAAGTACTACACAGCAGCATGAAAAGAAGTGATTGTGTCAAAATACACAAATAACTACTTCAAATCCTGTGTGGACTTAGTTGTACGTATCGTAAAAGGAAAACTACTTAACGATTTTTTTACTCATGCACCTTATTCTCTGTTGTGTTGTGTTTTTTAATCCATAGTAAAGTGCTAATGTCATAACTGTGGCACACATGATGCTTTTAAGATTGGTTTCCAGTTGCTAAGGCTTTTTCTGAACAGTTTTGTCCTTTCTGTCCCCCTCCCGCCCTCCTTAGTATGTAGTAAAGCAAGTTGGACATCTTGCTTTACTTATTTCTACTGTCAGATAAGCTCCTAAAATTGCAATTGTACAGTTTTTCAGTCTGCAGTAGGGGCTGTAAAATCAGATGGAGAAGATTTTAGCTTTATACTTAAAAACTTCGGAAATGCACAACATGGGGAATTGAGACCAGTTGTGAGAAGACTGTCTTGTTTGATGTATGGTGCATAGTGGTCTGCCTGCTGACTGAGGCTGAATGGAGGGTGTGAAGAGACATGAAGGAGGGAGAGACACTTTCCTCATGCCAGCCAGGAGGTCTGCAGTGCACATGAAGACAGGACACAGCATCTGAGACCCAGATACTTCTCCACAGTTACTTTCCTGGACCATTGTGTGTGGCACTTTAAATCTCCAGTGTTTATGCATTCCCATAATGAATGCTGTCAGCTTGAGAAATGGTCTTAATTGTTAGTAGAATAAAAACTGTTGAGGAAATGTTTGATGTACAATACTTGGGAGGTTTTATAGCTCTTTTGTTTTCCTGTCCCACTGCTGTGGATACAGTCTGCATCAGCATCATGGGAGAGTGCTCTGACAAACTCCTGACCAGTTTCTTAACTACATCCAGGTCGCCAGTATCCTTGAATTTGCTGAAGTCTTGTCATGGTTATGGTTAGGGGAAGAATATCTGATGACAGTCTTAGGGCTTAACTGACTTTGCAGCAGAGATATGAGAAAAGTAATTAACTTATCTCACAGGCAGCATAAAGAAGGGAGTAGCTTTTTGTCCTCCTGATCTGTTATTACTGTTGTCGATATTGTTATTTCCACCATTCTGGTTGCTGTTTGAAACAAGAGAATGATGTAGGAAGCTGGAAATGGGGCAGGTGCTTGCAATTCAGTTCATTGCTTCATTTCCTGAGTAAATGTGCAAAATGGTTTCTCTGCCTTTCAGAAGGTGTGTGTAGTCCAGTGACTACCCACAAATGGCTTTAGAACTATCTTCTGTTGTTACAATTGTTTTTGATCTGTTGCTATGTGAAAGAACATGTTGAGAAAATTCCTCAGTTGACTTACTTAGGGATGATGGATCTGCAGTGTTCACCTGGAGTTCTAGGTCCAAGGGGAAAGATTTGATAGTTTTTAATAATTTTTTGAGTACTTTCAGCTGCTTGATGTGACTTCAGTAGTCCCTTATGCCTGTAAGGTAGTGATACACCAAGGAGGTCCTTGAATGGGGGCTTATTGGGATAAAAGGGGTGGGGGAAGGATGGCACAAAAAAGAAGGTGAAAAGAAATCAAATGTCATGATTTTTTTAAAAATTGAAATATGAGATAAGTGTTATAAAGCCCTTGACTAGCTGACAGTGAGTGGTCTGTGAAATCCATCTGCAATGAGATTGAATCGTATCTTCAGTTTATATTATAGATATAAATAAACTACATAGTTTTGTAGTTTCTTTGACAGTAAAATTTCATTGTCCTCTGTCTGTTCAGCTACCTGTCATATTTGCTCAGCAGAAAATGAAATCTTGAAAGGGGTGTGTTTATGTTTAATCTGCATCTGGCAGAGGAGGAAAGATGCCATGAGTGCTGTGATTAGCACAGGTTTTAAAAATAGGACAGTAAGGGCCTCTGAAGCTGGTTAGAGCTGTATTTGCATTTCAGCATCCCTTTTGTTCACTTGGGTTCTAACCATATCCATTCACCTCAGTCTTTACTGCTGCCCTGCTTTTTTTCTTTTCTTTTTTTTTTTTTTTCTTTTTTTTTTTTTTTTTTTTCTTTTTTTTTTTTTTTTTCCACAGTAGTCCTTTATAGTCAGCCTGATGATCCTCCTCTGCAGAAGGAGGTCTCTCCTTGGTATCCTTCTAATCTTAGCTTGCTATAGGTCACTTTACATTAGTCTTTGAGGAAATTGTTTCCTCCTTGTAGGATGTCTTAAGATCTTTAACCCTTCAGAAGCGTTGGGTCTCCTTGCTGCCTGTGAGTCTGGCTCCATTGCTGCAGGATGAAAAACAGATGCTCCTAGTCCTGTGCCCAAAGACTCTTCTCAGTCCAGCTGTTGGGAGTGCTGCTGGGGAGGCTTTGCTTTGTTTCTGGTGTGACTGTTGGGGCAGCTGCATGCTGGCACTTAAAGTAAGGACTTTCAACCTTGTTTTTATAAAAACAAATGGTCCTCACCCTTTGTGCTTGAGCTGTTGACAGAAAATTTTGTTGTCATCTGTTTTTGTGAAATGTTTTTTTGTTCATTCCATTCTGGGTTTGGGGAGTGATGGGCTGGCCAGAGGAAGGTGAATTAAAACACTCCAGCTACTTTGTAGTGATAATGGCATCACAGCAGCATGACCTACATTTCACGCTTGTGCTCTGATTCCTGTTGATGATAGTGCTGTCTTTTTGAAAATAGATCAGCTACTTAAAACAAACAAGTAACTGGTTCAGCCAACATGTGTTCAGATTTTATGTGAGACCTAAGTGCCCCAGTAGACAGGTTAGCCCATGTCAAGATGTCATATGAATACTCCTGTAACCCTAACCTGTGAGTATCAAATTTACCTTGGAACAGTTTGAGCTTCAAAAAACTGATTTTTCACTCTAGCTTGTTTCTTGTGCTTTCAGATGTGTGGACTGTACGTGCAAAGGCAGCCTTAATTACTTCTGTCTTTGCTAGGAGGGGTCTCATGTACTTGTGAAGGCTAGTACTGGAAGTCATCGGGCTGGTTTCTACCATCAATAGTTTTCTCAGTGTTAAAAATCTGTGATAGGTGCTGTTGAGATACAAGTACTCTAATGACATTGTGATATTGTGCAGCATTTCTTCTAAGTCCATTAGGGGATGTTCAGAAAAAGTTTTCTTGCTACAGGAGTTTTGAGTTTCAACCAGTTTCTCTTTTTTTCTTTTTTTTTTTTTAATTAATTGCAGATCAGCTGGAGCGTGTGTTCTTGCGCCTTGGCCATGCAGAAACAGATGAACAGCTACAGAACATTATTTCCAAATTCCTACCCCCTGTTCTCCTCAAGCTGTCCAGCACACAGGAAGGAGTTCGCAAAAAGGTAAAGATACATTGTCCTGATCAGGAAGAAGGAAATGCCCATGATGTATCATGATTTGCTATGTTTGGATGTTCTCTGTTGAGAAAATTACTCTTTGAGGAAAAATTATCATTACCATGATAGAGAATTGGTTCGTTACACCTCTAGAGCTTAAACAAAGCCATCAGTGCTTGTGTGAGCAGGGGCTTTGCAGATGTATGGCAGCTGTATTTGTTTCCACTTGAGCTTGGGATGGAGACTTGCTGCCATAGGGACAGTTGCCATGGCTTCCAGGGCTGTTGAGCTTCTGCCTGGCTTAGGGCACTTGCAGGCTTGCTTCTGTGCACAAGATACCATGAAGCCATACTCGTTGATGCCATAATTGGCTAATAACTGGAATAAGCGCAAAAACCAAGTAATTTTGAAGATGGGGTGTGATACCTACCTGAAAAAATTCAGTTCCCTGGTAAAGAAGACAGTTTTATCACAGAATTTATTCAGGTACCTTAATATGTATTTGAATGACCAAAACTGTTTGGTTTTGCCCGTAACCAGGCATAAGGAACAAGGACCAAGCAGTTCTAGAGGTAGAATTTAACATGTAACTGGGGAATTTAGTTTTCTGCATTAGGTTTTAGTTCTGGTAATAGGAGTGGACTGGAATATTTTAGAGCAGAGTGCAGATGAAGGGTTGGGGAGTTAGTGGTGGAAAACAAGCTTTTCATTAAGTCCCTCTGTCTTGTAGAAATAGGGGAATGATCATACTGTCACTACATTTATAAGGAGATTTCAGAAGCTGCAAGTAACTAATATAGATTTTTTCTGTGTTCTGCACAAAACGTGGCCCTAAGAGTGATTACATGAAAGTGGATCCATGGATATCATGCCATTCCACTGTGCTGAAGGACAGATACTCCAGCTCAAATGGAGTGTTCTTCTGAATACTTACTTACCATGTGTGCTTGAAGCTATGAAGAAAGGCATTTAGCCTGCTGGTGAAATTTCTTAGGGTGTCTTTGTATGATTTTTTTTCTCTAAGCTGGAATGTGTTGTCAGTTGTTTTGGGGTATTGGAAGATTCAGGAAACGGGGAGGACTGGTCTTTTGAATATTAAATTTTAAGAGCGCTTGAAATCACATAGCCTACTTAAGGGTGTATTGTAGTAATAGTTAATAGTTTTTGCATTAGAGTGAATAATGGAATAAAAATTATTTCTTCTTCCTTTTAGGTGTTTAAACTATTGATTTGCATCTACACCAGATGATAATAATACAAGCAATTATAGCACTTGAATGTATTTGTGAAATTCATTGCAGTCATGTAGCTTACCCTGAATTCTGCCCTTGCTATATCAGTGAAGGGCATTTGTTTTCATAATAAATTCAAAATGTAGAAAGAAGGTTCTGTATGTGCTGAATTTTTAATTTCTTTTTTTTTCACATGGCAAAATAGTTTATCAGTGAGACAGAGGTGAGGGGTAGACTCTGAGTGTTTTATTCTAATGGATATCAGTGAACATTTACTATGTAGTGTATAACCTGCAAGTAAATTTCTTCCATGTGCACATTCCCCTTTTCCATTACTTACATTGGAATCCAGCTTGTCAATCTTCTTGCTTTTATATGTTGTTTAATGTAGTGGGGAAACATGCTAAATGCTAAAATTCTACTGCCTTTTCAAATACCTAACGCTCCATTGCTGATTTTGCCTGGTGGATAACTAAAGAATGTGCTTGTTGTTCAACAGCAGCTTAAATCATGTTAAGACAATGTTAGCAAAATGAAAACATGTATTTTTAAGCATGAGTTCTCAGGTGATTGGAAAGCTGATCTAATAAAGCTAAGGAATGAAATAAAATGGAAAGAGAAGAGCAAACTCTTTATTAACCCAATGACTCCTATTACCAGTGACAAAACTGACACCCTATGTCATGTGTCTCTCCCGCAGTGATTGTTGTGGTTAAAAACCCATATACCCACCACCAACAGCAATAAAACAGTGTGCCAATATAGTTAACCATACTTTAAAAACTTACATAATTTTATGTGAATTGACAGTGTAGCTTTTGATAGTAGAGATATGAGCAAATAATGTTTGTGTGTTGTGAGTGTACTGCTAAGTGTAGAGCATTACAGTTGTTCAAGGACTTCTTTCATGCAACTTTAGAGGTATGATTTGATTCACAAGTACACCACAAGGATTGATTATGTTCTAATTTTTCTTTGACTCCCCAGACTAAGTTTGTCCTCGTGCTCATACTGCTGGAATAAAAAGGGGGAATAAATTCAATTTTTCTTCCTTATGCCTTAATGTATTCCTTTGTTGGTTTTATTGCTGCCCTTAATTTTATGACTATTAGGTCACTATTGCTGCAGCATTCAGTAATTTGAACTCATTGCCCTCATACATTTTCAGATCTAGGATGTAGTCTAACTGTGGGGATAAGCTTGTAATGCCTATACCTTCTTAATCCATTTAGGGTGAAGAAGTAATCCGTTTTCAGACCACTGTTTGACAAATGGGTTAAATTTTACTCTAAGTGTCTTTTACAAAATCAGTTATCCTAGTGGTGTCACACAAAGAACTAATCCAGGGTAGATTCACTCTGCTTCTTCAGATGAGCTCCAAGAAGTGTTTTTGCACTGGCAGCATTTGTGCCAGACTGGGTATCGTTGTCACTTTAAACGAATCTCCATGTGAGGCCTGCAAAAACAAAAGAAGTCAAAAGTGCAGACGTTTTCTTGAATCTGAAGAGTATTACTGATGAGATCCTTAGCTCACTTATTTGACACTAATGATTAGAGAAACAGAACATGAGCCAAACCCTCACACATACCCAGATCCAGCCCCGTCTTTTTTTACCAGCCACCACTGGTAATTTGAACATGTTTCTTGAGTTCTGTCATAGTATCTCCTACCATTTCTCAAAGAGGTCTGTGTAGACAGATTTTTTTTCCCCTCTAAAATACTATGAGTCTGTAATGGTTGTAATAAGTTTACAGCAGCACAATTTGGTTGCAGTCATTGTTGCTTAGTTTGTTAGTTTATCTCTGGTTTCAATCACATGCTTGCAATCAGCTCTTCAGTTTCTCTAGATTACAGCTGGACATTATTTTGTTTGAGACCTAGTCATGGAGCAGATGTAAAGATGATGTCTAAGAGGCTGGTCATATGCAGCTCAGTGTTCATATGGTTCTGCAGTTTCCATTACGGGCTTCAGTGACAAGAATTTAGCTGCTTTTTAGTGTACTATGACCAAGGCAATGATTCTTTGAAAACACATGACACGCTGGCTTTTTGGCTTGAATTGCTTGAAGTCAATGTGAATCTAGGACTGACTGTGACTGGTTTTGCTGGAACTGAACTGACTTCATGTAATGTCACTTGCATTTTTTTGTACCACCTTTTCTGAGAATCTGATAAAGTTTGCAAGTAAGATGCAGATGTTCAGTGTGATTTCTCAGAATGGATAATTGTTCCAGAGTAGAAATTGTAGCTTTTCAATTTACTTCATTCACTTATAATACCTCCATTTACAAATGGCATTTTGGTGATGCTAAGGAGCTACCTAATAGGATTGTAAAATCATGGGATAATTCACCTTGGAGGGGACCTTAGGACGTCTCTAGTCCAATCTCCTATGTAAAACAGTCCGTTACAAGTTCAGTTCAGGATGAAGGTGAAGATTTTATCAAGATAAGTCTTGGAAACCTCTGATAATAAAGACTGTACAAACCCTCTGGGTCCCATCCCCTGTTTGATAGTCTTCATCATGAGGGAAATACTACAGTGCACCTCTCTTGTTTCAACACACTCTGGCCTCGGTTTTGCTTGTTGTCTGCCAGAGCCCAGGGTCATTCCCCTTGAGCAACTGCCTGTTCCCATTGGCATTGCTGCTGCAGCTCTGCCTGCCCAGGCAGGACTGCAGATTGCTTTTGCCTGACATTCACAGCACTCCTGTTGGCTTCTCCTCTTGTTTGAACGATTTCAGTTCTGTAATGTTCCACTCCAAACAGTTCTCATATGCTTATTTGGTAACTTTATCATGGGTGGAGATTTTTTTGGGGCTGGGGGGGCGAGTCTGTTCTGTGAATTGGAGTTGTTGTGCAGCTCAATATAGAGCAGCAATGCAGATTTCCAAGCCAGAGCCAGCTTCGACACATAGTAACCAAACTGTAGAGGGAACTCATCATCTTCAGTAATCCTTTCTTTCTTATATTTCTGTTGATGGATGTTATTGACTGTGGTGTGGTTTGGGATTTCTGTGTTTGTCTCAACAGCAACATGATTTCAAGATAGTACTTACAAGATATTTCATGATGGCTGCTGTTTTCTTACAGATTAAATAATCTGTTAGATCAGGCCTCATTTGCTTTTACTAAGCCTGCCTAATGAACTGAGCTTGATGATTGGACCCCAAAGTAGCAACATTAATGGTGGTTCTTTCAAGGTTTTTTTTGTTGGTTTTTTTTCTTCCTGTCAGGTCATGGAGCTGCTGGTTCATCTGAATAAGCGCATCAAAAGTCGACCAAAAATTCAGCTTCCAGTAGAGACATTGCTAGTTCAATATCAAGATCCTTCTGCAGTGTCATTTGTCACTGTAAGTATCTGCTCTTCCAAGACTGTTTGCTGCTTTACTTTAACAAGCAGAATATTCTTTAAAGCTCCTGTATTTAGCTGTGTCAGTTTTCCTAGCAAGTGTGTAATTGTTAATAGATTGATGTTTTAAGAGATTTTTTTATACTCAATTTTATAGTCTGATCTGGGTGAAACTTAGTTTCATAAAGTATTTTGCTGTTCGAATTACTGAGTTACTCTTGATATTTCATGATTGTCATTGCTTGTATTGTAAAGGGTCTGTTCATTGGTAGAAGCTGCATTTTGCAAGCAGCTACCAATCCTTATCCTGATATCTCAGGATCAGATTTACTCTATTTTTACTTTAAACGTTTTTTTAAAACTTAAAACTTTTTTTTACTTAAAACTTTACCTCTTTGAACACATGAGGACCTGTATTTTTATGTGGTTTTAGGGTCAAGACCTTAGCTGAGCAAGATGAAAAAAAAAGTTATTTTATAGATGGTGAAACTTCCACAGATTATTTCATTCAATCTAATTGAAAAAGTGAAAATAATTTAAAAATGTTTTTATGAAACTATGAAACAGTTTACATTTCAGTTTCAATAGGTCTGTTGCAAATTGTCATTGTGTTACAAAAGTTATTAAATCATATGGAAACTTGTACTTTTCATTTTACTATTCAGTCCTGTGTGAAGCATAAATAAAAATATAACATCTTAGAAATGTGTGGAGAAGTATTTAGACTTTAAAAAGCAGTGACATACATAAAAGTAATCTTAGGTTGTCCTAAGCAAGTGGCATTATCTGTAATTCACTTTTTAGAAATGACCAAGACTTCTGTAGTGCATATGTTTTGCAGAGCAAAATGAACCATCTTGTTTAAAGACATATTTGACAAACTATGCATTTGGCTGGACTTGTCTAAAATGTATTTTCGTTCATGTATCTCAGTGATGTATATTGCTTTGCATCATAAGGCTTCATAGGATTTTAACTCAAGTGTCGTCTACAGAGTAGTATAGTGCACTATAGCACTCCTCTTTGACGCTTCTTTCAGCCAGGTCATGGAACACAACTCCTATGCTGCAGTTCTTGGCTGGATTTAGATGAGCAGCGTAACAGTTAGATAGTGCAGTATTCAGTATTGCTCTGCTGTACTTTTCCTGTCACTGGACTCCTAACTGCATTTACAACTTTTAAATAAGGTGATTTAGAAACGTGTTTTCAGCAGAGATTTTGTCTATGCTACTGAGTTTGTATTTATTAAATATTATTTTTTATTTCTGCGACAGATAAGAGAGATCATTACATTTGCTTTCTTTTAAACTGTTGCTTAGTTCCAGATGCTTTTGGTGAAATTGGCAGTGAAAAAGAAAAACTAGAGCAAATTTTTTCCATTGTTTTTTTCCACCTTTTAAAGCAGAGGCCCAGCAAGACCTGCTCTGAGTACTCCTTGCTGAGTCTCTGCTTTGGTTGTCAGTCTGGTAAGTCTTAGATTTAAGAAATTGGTCTTACAAAACATATGGTGTTTCCAATACCCAATTATGTAACAGGACATACAAAAAGAGGTTCTTTTCCATTGCTGCAATACTGTGTGCTTTTTCTATCCCTTTAGAATTTTACCATAATTTATGTTAAGATGGGATACCCCCGTCTGCCTGTGGAAAAACAGTGTGAATTGGCTCCAACCCTTCTCACTGCAATGGAAGGGAAACCTCAACCACAGCAGGACAGGTATAACTATTTACTCTTGGGGCAAATTTCGTTGGTATTGTTTTAGTAAAATAATTTGTGTCAGTTGGTAAAATATTTTTTTCCTTAGTGCTGTCTTCATTACTTAGGATGTTCTGGATCAGTAATTCAGTTATTTGGGTGGTACAAAAAATTCTTACAGTCTAATGCTGTAATAATATAAAGAATTGGCAGCAGTAGACTCCCTATATGATAAGGGGTCTGTATTATGACGGAAGTGAAATGCCTGTCCATATCCCCCATGCGTCTTCATCAAATTCTGGTTTCCAGCTTAAGGCCAGACCTTCAGTAGATACCCTCTGACCAGCTGCAGGAACAGCGCTAGATATCTCAGATTGGCCTCTTTAAATTGAGAGATAGTGTTTCAAGTAAATAGGAATTTTAGCTAAGTTGTAATATGTGAAGAAAAGACTGTTGGGAACTGTTTTATACTAAGAACTTCTAGAAAACTGTTACTGGTGGGCCTGGTTCTTGCCTACACTGAGATGAGTTTCCACTGTGTTGGGATTGGAAATTGTCATTAAAATCATGTCTTTGTTCACTGTACATACTGTGATGGTGTAAAAATATTTTTAAAATTTCATTACTGAAAGGTCTTGCAGTAAAATCTTGATTCCATTCACGAGATCATTGTGAAAATACTTGGAGCATTGTTTTTCTCAGTTGAAAAGGCATGAGGGAAGAGGGCTTTGGAAAATCGGTATTGTAATCTTTGGAAAAGCTGTACTGATATGCAACCAGTGTATTTGCCAGTGTTTTTAAAGAATGAGACAGTCCTAGACTGTATTCTGTGACATAATTATGAAACTGCCAAAAATTTGGACAAAGACAGTGACTTTATCTCTCCAAATATCTGCATGCATGCAGACACATGTTCCATTTTAAGGACAAATCACCGTTTATCTTCTGCTTTCCATTTTTAAGTACATCAGGTGGTAAATAGAGGCCACTGGATTGTGAATGTGTTTAACTTCTGTTAATTTTTTTTTTGTAAAAGGTTTCTCTCTTGTGTGTTATAAATAAACAAGTATGGTTTTTTTAAATGGTTGCAGTAAATGTAATTGTTTTTCAGCCTAATGCATCTTCTAATACCAACCCTTTTTCACATGAAATACCCTGTGGAACCACTGAAAGCAGCAGCCTCTCCATTTAATCTTGCTGAAAAACCAAAGACTGTACAGCTGCTTTTGGACTTTATGTTGGATGTTCTTCTTATGCCTTATGGGTGAGTTGATACCAGTCTTCTCTAGCAATGTGATGTGTTCTTTATGTGTGAAACAGTACAAACTACACCCTTGAAAATTCATTTAAAGTACACTGTTACTTCCTGGCTCAAATAAAACCAGGGGAAAGGTACAGGAGAAGTTGATATTTTAAGAATTTTAAGAACAGGATCACTATATTCCTTATTTTACAAAACATCGCTTTTCTACTTAAATTAGGTGTTACACAGTTCTGTCCTTACCTCTTGAGATCAAAGTGAAACTATGAGACATATGAGCTACCTATTAAATAGGCAATCCTTTCAAATAGAAGCCTGACAAAAACGTGTACTAATCTTTCTGCAGTTGAATTTTAAGGCTTATGCCTCTGAGATCATAAGCAAGAATAATCTCTAAAAAACTTACTTTCCAGAGTTGAACCTTTGAACAAAATTCTTTTGTCTGTCTTGTGGTGAAAAATTTTCAAAGTGCAGTGATGTTGTCTTAGTGTGAACACTGTTTTTGAAGGCAAGAAGACTGTACAGACCAACTTGAATTTACTGATCACTGCTTGTGAGGAATCTTCTAAAATCAATATTTTTTCAAAATATTTTTTCCACTAACTGTTTTTGATGTGTCTTTGTATTGCTAGAGGAGCTTTTGCTTTGAAAGAAAATAGAAATAATTTTGATGGTGGAACACAGTTCTATTTTTTCTGGCAATGAAAGTCTCATAGGATTGGTGCCAGTATGACTTTTTTAAGCTTATAACTCTTGCTCACCTGAATGGATTAACCTAAAGGAATGAACTTAAAATAGCGAGCACACGGTCTTTCTCCATGTAGATTTGTTGGAGCCTATGCTCCTCATCAGATAATTAGGGGGCCACTTCCCTTTTGTTTGAATATACAGAATCTTGCAGTTTATATGCCTGTTCTTCTGTTCATGAGTCACTCTTCAGCTGACCCAGGTTGATTGCTTTTAGCTTCATCCGTGGCTGTAGCCTCAGCAGATGAAGTCCTTGGGCTTTCCAGTGATACTTCACTCCCTTCCATGCTTAATATGCTGGCAAAGCATGAGTTTTTAAATCGCAGAATCATTTAGTTTGGAAAAGACGTCTGAGAAAACACTCAGAGACACTGAAAATAGGAGGTGAAGGTTTTCATTTTCTTTCCAGAGGGTGCTAGAAAGTGTCATTGAGCTAGCCTGTGGCTCTGGATGTCTGTCTCTTAAACTCTTGCACCCCGAGGTGAAGTTGTTTGCACTGGTTTACAGCTAATTTATGCTTGTTAGAACTTGGTCTGTTTGATGCAATAAAGCAACCAGAAAGCTTAACTGTGGGGCTTAAAGCTCATAATAAAGTGTTCAAAGTTTTAACTAATGAGACTTGGAATGAATCTTTATTGTTGAGGTTGTTTACCTCCTTTTGTTGCCTGAGTGCTGAATGCAAAATGGGAGGCTGGCTGGGGCAAAATAATTCTTGCTGGTCTCTGCTCTGCGATTTTGAGGCCACTTGGCCAAGCTTCCAAGGATACATGGGGAGGTGGGGTGGCTTTTATGAAAGCATGGAGGTGAGCACAGGGCAGCTAGACTAGCCTTACAAAACAAGAGACTGGATATACTTTTTCCTTTGCTTTCCTTCCCTGCCCCATACTAAAACTGCCATTTTCCAGGACAGTATCTCATTTTTTTTTAGTATATATCAGGATTTGTTTCCTACCACTTGTGTTGCATATGCTTCATTGTTTCTCTTGTTAGGTTTGTGTCTTTCGTAGAAATCATACAAATTTTATTGGAGCTTTTAGCATGAGTTTCTTGAATGTAGTACTGCATGAGTATTTACTTCTAATACAAAAGAGATAATTTTTTTCTGGTTTGTAGGCTAAGAACTCTTTCTGGAAATGCCAGTGGACCTTCCCTTTTCTAAAGTTTATTTTCATTTACAGTGACATTGTTATGGCTCTTGCAGAATATGTTGGGATAATTGGTAGCAGAGCCTCTAGTTCTGTTTTATGTTAGAGTCATGGGATTAACTAAAGAAAAATAATCAAGTTGAACAAGTTCTGTGTCTTTCTTGATTCTGGAATCTAATTCAGCTGGTAATGTGGAGTGGAAAAGACTCTAATAGATGTCTTTCCCTGCCTGCTTAGGTTTGTATTGAATGAGTCTCAAAGTCGACAAAATGCGCCCTCGTCCCAGGGGTCTTCATCAAGTAGCGCAGGAGGTCCTGGAATCCCTCAGCCACCTCCAGGGATGAGCTTTTATGCAGCCAAAAGGGTAATTGGAGATAGTCCATGGACACCAGAGCTGCTAGAACAGGTATTTAGGGCTGTGGGGCTGGTCCTTGGTGAACTGTGGGTGGTAATGGGAACAGTTGTGGATGGAGGAATGGAGAGCCAGAGGGAAAATACATGACTGATTCTGACCAGGTCTTTAGTTGCCCTGAGGGAATTTATTGAGGGATTATGCATGATGCCTTAAGGAGGTAGGGAGGAAGGCGATTAGTAAGCAGCCATAGCTGCAGCCTATCCTTGTGTTTTACTCCCAAAGATTGCAACAGTGTCTTCTGTTTCTGAAGCATCCCTTTTTAGCATACCCTTTTCAGAGTATTCTGTAATGATAATACTGGTGCTTTGCTGTGGATGACTTTAACAGGAGGCAAGCTAAGAGAGGGAGAGCATGTGAACTTCTTAAGCAAGCAGAAGCCATGATTTCAGACACCTGAGTGGCTACAGTTACTGTAACATCCACTCTCTTGTCAGTAACACTGTCTTTCCCTGGTGTTGAACAGTGTAAGCTGGGGATAGTGAAGTTCATTGAAGCTGAGCAAGTCCCCGAACTTGAAGCTGTTATACACCTTGTTGTAGCCTCCAGTGATACAAGACACAGTGTTGCCACTGCAGCAGACCTTGAACTAAAGAGCAAACAAAGGTAAGGTCTGGATGGTTGGAAAAGATGGTGTTAGTATTCCTGAAACAGCTAGCTGCAATGAATGTAGCGCTCCAGAGAGGCTGTGCTTGAGGGAAGAGAGGAAGGCTGAAGTACCTGCTCTATCTGTGAAGCTGCCATGTGTTCCCACTGAGCTGGGAATAGTGTGGCTTGCAGTCTTGCAGCTGGAAATGTCACTTGGCTCCAGAGCTGACAGCTTTAGTTGTGTGGGTTTGATAATTTTTCATATCACTTTTGAGCCATTTTCTTACGGAATCATAAAGGGTAACAGTGGTTTCTGCCTTGTCCCCTATGGATTGTCAATTGTCAATAAGGCTTTAGTAAATGATTCCCAGAGAAGTATACTTTCATTTAGCTTACTAGGAGAGTAAAGAGACTAATTGTGAAATGGATCATAGTCTAGAAAGTTTGGCAAACACTGTTACCATTATCACTGAAACTTTTGCTTACCTGCAGTTCACCCTTCATCATCTAAAGACAATGCTTCTGTCTTTAAGTCATCAAGGGGCCAGAGTAATGGCTGTTGATACTGTTTCCTGAGACATTGACAGTGGGAGATTTGCTGGCTCATGTAGGAGGTTGGAGCAAGACAGGCCCATCTCTGAAATGAGTAGGTTGGCTTCTGTAGGACTGTTTAACATGGAGTCAAATTTGTAATGTGAAACCCTCTGCAACTGAAGTCTGTTCATGAACCCCAGTCATGACAGGGGAGATGATGCTATTAAATAATGAAGCCTGGTTAGGGAAGCTGGTCTCTCCTTTGGTGCTTGTCTCATCTTTCCTTCTGAGTTGGTATTCTTTGCCCGGAGAGAAAAATAACTGTGTGGACAATATGTAATGCTGAATGTCTTTTATGAGAAATATATGCTACTTCACAGATTACCAATTGATATTCAACTGGTATATTTCCATGGTCTGTATGTCTTATTTCAGTGGGAGAGAAGGGGGCATATAGGGTTTCTAACAAATTACTTGATATCATGTTGTCAGAAATTGTTGAAGTGTAATTAGGTCACGTTCTTTAGGATTATATATTATGTGAATATGGGAAAAGTGGTTAGAAGTCAAACTGAGGAGTTCTGTAAATTTTGGGAATAATATGAACATGATACGAAGTGCTGTATTTTAAGAAGTGGTCAAAGATCAGAATCATAACATGTTGGTGTTCAATGTGGTTCTTTTCCTTCAGTTTAATTGACTGGAACAATCCTGCTATCATCAGTAAAATGTATAAAGTGTATCTTGGGGATATACCACTGAAAACCAAGGAGGTAAGATTTGTAAGATTGTCCTCAGAGTCATCTATCTTCTTAATTGCTGAGGAAGTAATTTTAATTGTCTTACTTTATTTTAAAAAATGTATTTCTTAAATCTATCACTTCTTTGATATCTGCTTTCACTGAATATTTATGCTGTTTGAATATTTTTTTTTCTCTGGGCCAGTGTGTTCTGATTTGCAGCAGAAAGTAATTTACTGGTGTCCAAAGATGTACTATTTCATCTATTTCTGACAGGGATCTGTTCTGAAACCAGAAATGAAACGAGAGTCAGTCAGCACCCGTGTTAAATTAAAGATAGTTCCTCATCTTCTACGATCCCGGCAAGCTGCAGAAATGTTCCCAGCTAACATTCAGGTGATGCTTATTTTCCAAAGTTACACTTCCTAATCAGTTTGATGATACAGTTCCTCCAGTACTTTGAGGTAGGAAGCATTGTTACTGATGACAGTGTTTAAAGAAGACGAGGAATGAAAATCTTTGAAAGTGAAGCCACTCTCTAATCTGCTCCTTCCTTTTGGTCAGGTGGTATATGATGGACTCTTCGGTGCAAACACAAATGCAAAACTGAGAAGTCTGTCTTTGCAGTTCGTGCATCATATTTGTATCATGTAAGTAGTCCAGAGAACACAAGGCCTAGGCTATTTTTAGGCTATTTGCCTAGAAGTCACTCTGTTTAATAAAGCTATAACTGAAATAATGAGTACTAGAACTCAGAAAAAGTAAGGGGGAGTTTTTGACTTAATCCTGAAAGCTCAGTATATCTGTGCTTGCAACAATAAATTGTAATTTCCCATCTTAACACAGCTGAGAGAAGTGATACTAGAGAAGATCCTTTTCAGGGATGCAAAAGATAATATTTTGTTGATTTCTCTAATTGCAGTTGTCCAGAGAGTAAAATAAAGCCCTTAGGTCCAATGCTTTTAAATGGACTTACAAAGCTGATCAATGAATACAAAGAGGTAAGATGAAAAATTCTTTACTGTAATCGGTCATGTGAATGCAAGCAAAAGATAAATAAACTTACGACAGAAACTGATGTATTTTCTTTTTTTTGTGTTTGTTTGAGAGGTTGCCAGAGGATACCTTTTAAGAATTTTTTTTGAAGAGGAGCAAATATTTTTAAATGCTATATAGGAAAATTGTTCTATTTATTTAACACCACATGCTTGGGCACCGATTGCAAAATCTCAGGAAACAATAGTGTTAGTAATATAAAGAGGACGCACAGGGATCTCAGCTCTGGATGATTATCGCATTGTGTTAAGTATCTGTATAGGCCTGCTTGTTATACATTCCATCCTCTCTATCCAGGGATGGTACTACTATGGGGTGTTACCAAAGAGAACTGCAAATGGCAGTCTGACCTGATGAGGTGTTTCCAGTGCCATTTCAGCAGTCAAATTCCCCATGATACTCCTACATATACCTTAGAAAGGGTACATGTTGCATGTCACCTCTTCTGCAGCTTTGAACTTCTTGCTGCTTAATTTTAACTTTGAATATGACCTTCTGGCCTGAGTTGGCATTTGAATGTGTGGGACACCCTTGTATTGGGAAGGGAATGAGAAAGGAGGAAGTAAGCCCCTGTGTATCTATGTACTGTATTGGTCATCCATGGATGCGTTTTGCAGGTTCCTTTTTTTTTCAGCTGCTTTTCAGAGTTAGTGGAAGGTTTCTGTCCCTCTGCTACTGTTCCATATACTCACTGAATCTCCTTATTTGTTTCTCTTGAACTGAAATGCAGGTAGCTGAGACCAGAAGAGGGATTTACATTTTGCTACAAGTTGCAGTTTCTCTGTTTCTTAGAAGTGTGCTCCCTGTTTCTATATAATGTTTTTATTCTTGGATAGAAATGTTTTATATTTTAGGATTCTTTTTGCATGGAAGCCTGCTTGAGCAATTTGAAGTCAGAATTTAAAGTAAATGTTTATTTATAGAAGATATATCTGTATGTATTTCTGGTTTTGCTAAATTCTGTGTATTGGTATATTATTCAAGGATTCAAAACTCCTATCAATGGCATATTCAGCGGTTGGAAAGCTCTCCAGGTAATTAAAGCATCATTTAAGCAATGGGATATTGAATAACTTTCCCAGAGTGATCAGTTCATTTATCAGCAGCAAACTTTATGCCACCTGCCAATTTTGCAATTGAGTGCACGGTGCAGAGAAATGCATTCTTCTTGTGACAACTCCAGAGATGTAAATAAAGAAATATATTTTTAGCTGATAGCTTCTCTAGCAGTGATTAATGGTAGCTCATGAATTACGCACAGAATTTAAGAAATAGTTCCGCATTCTGGATTGCCAGAAATACAAATTTAAGGAATGTGCAGCAAAGACCAGAGTGCATGATGCTAGGCAAGTGGTATGTTCAGTCATGTGCTGGCGATCTAAGTGGTTGTCCATAAAATGTCTCACTTTCCAAACTCTATTAAGGGAGGGAGAATATGCTGTTTTATGGTGGATATGGTTAAGATAGAGCAAGCTTTTTGTACTGGCTCTAATTGTTTGACACTTTAAATTTGGAATGAAGGGAAGACTGATGAATGTGAAGCATTTCAATTAAAAAAAAAGCCTCATGGATTAAAATATCTTGTTTCAGCCGAATGCCTCAGCTCTTTACCAAGGATATAGCGCTGGTACAGCAGTTTTTTGAAGCCTTATGCAAGGTGCGTGCTGATGGGGCTTTGGGAAATCATTATTGTTTTCTTTTGATTTTGCTCAGTTCTTAACACTAGACACTGTAAAGTGAAAACTCTTGGTTTTTTTTACTGCAGGAAGATGCTGATACTAGGCTTGCCATTCAAGAGGCATTATCTATGATGGTTGGAGCATATAGTAACTTAGAAGGAGCCCAGCGTACCCTGATGGAAGCTCTTGTAGCTTCTTATTTAATAAAGGTATTTTCAGTGGAATCGAAATCACATACCTTAAAAAAAGAGCAATTAATTGTCTTCTTGTTTCCTGACACTTTCTGTTAGATATTTCTGGAGCATATGTTCCTTTTCGTACTGAATGTATTGGCCTGTCTGGGAGAAGGCAAGGTGTGTATGCTCTGATAAAATGTTTTTAAGGTGGCTTGGTGAGCGCAAGGAAGGTAACACTACAGTTCTCCATTTGTGTTCTGTTTAGCAAAAAACCAAATCCATTGCAGTTGCATTGTATGTTTCTCATAGTTTTCTCCTTAGAAGACTTCGAGAAAAAAATGCTTCAAGGACAGTCTTCTGAAACACTTTGGGACATTGAGAGTTTGGTAGAAAGGATCATTCATTACTAAGTGAGGTTTCAGCAGACTGTGTGATATCTGACATGAGGCTCCTATGAACCTCTCCAGGAGCTCAGCCTTGAGACACTAGTCTAGACTAAACCAGATTTTACTTACTCACGCTTTGGGTACCTTGTTTGTGTTCAGAATACACCAGAAATCTGGATTTTCGAAAGGAATGAGTGTTGTATACTCTGTGTTTGCATGGCTGCTCAGGCTGACTGTGGAGATGTATGTGTTTCTAGTGTAAGAGATAATTTTCATGCTGATAACTCCTTTGTTCAAGGGATCTAAATCTCCAGGCAGTACCTTCTTGAGACTATCTGTACCTTACAGGCAGAATGACTGTTGTCATCACCCAAAGCTGATGTTTCTTTACCAACTCTGGCTATGCTGCTCCTAGGCGTAGCTGTTTTCTGTGGAGAGATGATATATGTCAGTTTCATTTAAAAACTGCCTGGATGGAGCAGTTTTTCAACAACTGATATGATTCCCCAAGGTGTGCATGTGTTTAATTAAACATTTAATTCCCTACTTGTGTATATATGAGAAGTTTGCTTTTCTCTCTGCCCTATCTCCTGCCATATGAAATGTAAGCATGAGTAGTGTCTCAAAATGTCTTGACTTTTTGAATCATGTTGGTAGTAGAGGTCAAAACAAATGACTGATGACGAGTGAATGACAAGTGGTTAGTGAAAGTCATTACTGCTGTCATTTAAAACTCAACCCAATTTTTGTGTCTTTTCCCTTTAAGCCTGAAGTTCAAGTACGTCAAGTGGCTGTAAAATTTGCTAGCACAGTGTTCCCTCCAGATCATATCCCTTCCAGATACTTACTCCTGTTAGCTGCAGGAGACCCGTAAGTTGTTTTCCTTCATGAATTATTTTCTCAGAGAGATACATACATGCATATGCATACACACATACATACACATTCATTATATATTTGGATTAAATATGAATACCTGTATCTGTATGCATGTAAGTTCGCACATAAATAACTCAAAGAAAATTAATTATGGTAATTTGGAAATCAAACTTCACATTCTTGGTATTCCTATGAAGAACTGTTACTGCACTCAGTGACAGTCTTAAGATGGTTTTTATTATTTCAGATGAACTCAGTCACTAAAGCACTTCATATGAATGATCAGTTGCAATTGCAAAAGTAAAAATGCATTAAGTGAAATCACTTTTACAGTGTGTCACTTTACAGAAATTATTTTTTCCAGACAAATTCTCTCAGTCTATTTTTAGCTTGTATTTGCAGAGAGCTGAGTATGCAATTTTGAGAGTTACCACTCTCTGCTAGGAGTAGGTGACTTGTTAAATTACAGTAATCATTTCATTTGTGCTTTTCTGTTACTGCAGTGTAAGTTGTGGCGGGGGGTTCCAACTTACTTTAATTACTAAATTTTTGATGAGAGTAGCTATTGTGTAACTAAGGAAAGATAAACAGATTAGTTGCAACAACCAGCTCTGTTATTGCAGTGTCAGCACTGTTTCAGGAGTAGTTATCTATTGTTAGGTAGATAATGATAAACCTCTGGTAGGTGGCAGCTGGAGCTCCATTATAAGAAGTGACAGGGAGAAGTAGCAGATAGGAAATCCAAGGATGTGGGAACCAGGAACTGATGGTGAACACTACCCGGATGGAAAAGGAACGGAAGTGAGCTCATCCAGACAGTTTTGCAAAGTCTACTCAGTACTATCCCTTTTTCTTTCCTGTCTCTAAAATAAACAAACATAAAAAGTTGTAGTGGAAGATTTTTTCTCCCTTTATTTAATAAAAGCCCACCCACATCTCATTTAAAAACTTCTCTCTCCCCCAGCTTCCCAACATATCTTATTGCTCATTAAAGGCTGTTTGTTCTGTGGAAATAATGTCTGTTTCTCATCTTTTCTTCTGAAAGGCGTGAGGAGGTACATGGAGAAGCCCAGCGGGTACTGAGAACATTTTCTGGAAAAAATGAAAAGGAGAGTTCTGGGAAGCAGATGCCTTCCTTCCCTGAAATGGTCTATTACATTCAAGACAAGGTACAGTGCTTCTGTCACAGTACATGACAAAGAGGTGCATGATGCTCAGATATGGGTTGAGTGTGGTCTTGCCTTCCCTGTGTCTGTTTCCTACAGCTGCCCCAAGGAATAAAGTTAGTAAAAATCGAAGTAAGGACCACACATAGTATTTCATTGCCAAGATTACCACTTGTCATCACTTTCTGCTGGCAGCAATTGCAAGAGATCCAAGTGTTAAGTAGCAAGGCAGATCTTTTAACAAAAGGAATGTTTTGCTTTCTTGCAATTTATGTAGATGATATGTGGAATGAGAAATCCAGTTTTCAAGGCTTACAATCCAGCATGTTTCACACACACAGTTCCTGAAAGTGCAAGAAAATGACTTTTTATTTGGTCCAGCGAGCAATAATGTACATAGAAAAAAAAAATCCTAGGTTAGGAAAGGAAATACTACTGCAAGAGAGGAAGCCTGATTTGTTGACTTAAAGGCCTAATTTTTCATCTTCATTGCAATTTGTGGAATAATAACCAGGTAAATAGCCTTTCACAAATTTAGTGGAATGATGCACCATAAATAGTGCCACTCCATGTACTCACCGCTGTTTGTACTGAGAGCTCATCTGGAGAAGTGCTAAAATATAGTCTGTTACACTTCTGTGTATAGTAGCTATATTAGGCTTATAAGCTGTAAAGGAGATGGGGAGAGTCACTGACAACATTTTTTCCTCTGATAACCTACTTTTTAGAACAGTGTCAGAAGTATGTAATGTTGAAGCACATGTGATTTTGCAAAAGACCTGTGATAGCAGAACTCTTAAATCTAAGAGATTTCTTGTGAAATGTGTGCTCTGATGGTGTTGTAGTCTACTAACACTCTGATTTGAAGTTCTATGAGAAAACTTGCTTTTTGTCCAGAATCCTAACTATTTAAGTATATATAAAAAAATGAAGAAACCAAGATGGAGTTTTTGATAGCATTCTTAAATTCTATCTCCCTGAAGTTAGTTTAAAAATTTTCCTTAACATTTGTGATATAACGAAATAATTATGGATCAGTGTAGTTTAATTACTACTGACAAAAGCAAGAGTCAATCAGGGGGGAATTAAATTTTTTTCAAGCACTTTTCAGATCCTCTTTACATGTCCTGAAGGGGTGCTAAAAAATCCTAGAGGTATAATTATTTGTTTAGTTATCCCAGAGTATGATTTTTCACGTACTATCAGTAATCTGTGACTTCTGGAGATGTTGGAGACATCTGTATGCATTGCTTGGCACAGCTGGCCATGAGATGGAAGATGACTGCATGCTTTAGCATGATCCTTTTCTCCTTCTGAAAGAAAAATATATGTGAGAGGAAGACCCAGTCTGTTGAGTATGGGATAGGAAACCATTCCTCAAGGGAGTCACTGTTCACTTAATCCGGTTTTCTTTAATAATTCTGTATGTCATTGAAATTAGCCTTGCAAAAGGTCACAGCGTGTTAAGGGGAGTGAGCACCTGTTGTCTTCTGCAATTGCCCTGTGTGTTTACTTAACTACAAGGCTGCCTGACTGAATCAAGCCTTAGCACTGATGTGCATATTGTCTGTTTAATATATACATATTGCTTTTCTGCAACATTCGCAGTGGGTGTCACTTAAAACCTCCTGTTTGGTTGTTTTTCTGCTGACATACCAGTAGAAAAATTTTCTCCAGCTTGTCAAAGGTAACATTTACATGGAAAGAAGTTGCTCACTTGCTGCTGCAGCCTTCCACATAGCAGGTAGAGAGATTCCCTCTGAGTCTGTCTCAGTCTGAGAGGCTCCCTGGACTTGTCTGGCACAGCATAGGGCACCCCCCTCCCAGTACTGGGGAAGCTTGGCTGCTGCAGCCTCTCCAGGCAGAGCTGCCATTTTAAAGCTTTCCGGGTGCCTGTCAGGGGGAAGGCTCAGAGTTTGGAAGTTTGTGAGGTACTTTAATTTTAAATTCTAAAATGCTTCTTTGTTTTCTGAAAGAAAGAAAGAATGTTGTACTCCTTCAGCCTCCCCTGCTATTCCCTCCCATGAATTCAGACTTTCCACTTTCTGAATTGATGTAAAGTAGATTGGTCTGACTATTACCAAGTGCACTGTGCCCTTTTTATTACAGACCTGTTACACATTTTCAGTTGCTAAGTGGAGGATTAACACAGTTGCATCAGCAAAATTTCACTGAGCTTTCCAACATCTATTATTATGGGTCTGAATGTTCCACTCTTACTCTGTTATTTAGGCCACTCACCGAATGAAAACTCCAGCTAAATATATGACTGGAACTGCAGCTTTGCCTTTTAATCCTGCCACATTTGGAGAGGTAATTGTCTGGTTTTACTTCCTTAGATATGTGTACCACCGTTTATCTAGAGGACAGCATAAGAAGCTAAGAGGTACCATAAATCACCCTACATTCTAAAATTCTTTGAAGCACATGTTGGGATTAACTCTCTGTTGTTTGTCCTTAAATGGCAGTCTGAAGCAGATTTTCATGGGGGGCTTGGGAGGAACGTTCACAAGAGGGTTACTCCACTGCTTTCTGCAACATCTCTAATCAAGTAGCATTAGATATCAAACATGCAGTTCTGTGCAGAGGTCCCATTATGCTCCTTGGGGCTCTTTTTCTAGGAGAATCCCAGGTTTCAGTGATACTGAGATGGGAAGCAAGATCTGTATTAGCCATGTGTCAGGTTTCATTTGTACACATGCCAAATTGGTATAGGGTACAGGCTGAACTCCCTGCAAAGAGTTATATCAGTAGATGATAATCCAAAAGTCTGCATATGGTTTAATCTTTAGAGAGTGATGTAGGGTTGTCAGGCCTATTGCAGAAAGGAGTCCTAAGGTTTGTTACATTTTATACTTGTTCCTGTCTCTATACTAACTCTTCTGTCTCTATTTGATAAAATAAAAAACTGTTCCATTTTGGTTACATTGAATACAGCATATTTGCTGCTCTTTTGTCTTATACATGGTTTTCAAATGCTTATGCATTCAGGATCCTGTATTTTTTATCTTCTCTATATAGATAGTTCTCTATCTGCGGATGTGTCTTGCCCACAGTGCTGGTGTGGTGCCAACCTCACAGAGCTTGGCAGATATGCAAGATCATGCTCCAGCCATTGGACGTTACATAAGAAACCTCATGTCTGGCAACCACATATCTTCCTCTTCCTCTTCAAAAAGTGCAGAAACCAACCCTGTACATATATATATTAGCCTTCTTCAGCAGCTCTTAGCTGGTGTTGGAGGTAAGAAGCTGTGTGCAGCAGTATCCTGAAGAAATGCATGTCTTCTCTTACTAGAAATGAGTTGTCTTGTGCTTTGAGCTTGGCTTCAGCAATCACAGAGTTGAAACACAGACTATATGCTGTTTAGTTTAAACTTGTTTTTTTCTGTGCTATTTTGTAGGTGGGAGAATGCATGGCTGTAGAATGGCAGGATCAGTTGACATAATAGTGTAAAATTGTGAAGCCATAGTGTATAACAGCTTCCTCACCAGCGAATGCTGTGTCTTCCTCACTCTGATAACAGCCTGTCTGTCACAAGTGTAGTCTAAAACATTTGAATGCATTTTGAACAAATTGCTACTAGAGTGTTTGCTTTTATTAGTTTCCCTAATAAGTCTGAGAAACATTATAGCCTATTATTCTGTACTGTTTGTTATTCCTAATGAATTACAAATAAATGCTTGAAATTCCTGATACTTCTTTACCTCTTTTTAGCACTGAATGTTACATTGTTGTAAATACTGGAGTTGTTTAATAACATGATTCTTTAATAATCGTTTAGGTTTGCCAGTCATGTATTGTCTTCTGGAAGTTGTTTCAGTGAATCCAGAAAAACTAGCCACCAGATTTGTTGACAAAATAGATTGGATTAAGGTACTGTGAAAGCCCTTTTTTTTGGTGTTTTTTAGGGGGGTGGATGGAATTTGGCATTAGCAAAATTTGGCACATTTTCCATGGTGAAGCAGAGTTCCAAATATGCACTTGATTTGAAATCTGGTATTTCTATTCACAGTCAACACTTGGTGAAATGTTGTATGTGCCAGGATGGGGAAAATTATTTTTTGGTTCTTTTGTATTACTGTTTTTGTTCATTCACTTACACGTTCTAGATAGTCGGTTATCTATCCTCTTGGTATAGTCATCCATTTCTTTCTCTGTGGAAGAAAATTGAATGACTTCTTAGAAGATGAGATTTATTATGTCCTTAGTTGTTTTAGAGACCTTTCTGTGGAGATTTTTTTTTTAATTAGCCCCAGACAAAAAAAAAAAAAACCAACCCATACACCGGACTCTGCTTGTGAATAAGCCAAGGAGAATTCTTCTTTCCCTAGATTATTTTCTCAGGCAACTCTTTGGTTTTCATGATTTGCCTTAAACATCTAGGATTTTTGAAGGTCTTACAGATTGCCATTGATTTCACTGGGGCAATCTGGCAGAAACAAATACTTAGTCAAGGTTAAAAAGCATTAGAATGTGTTCTGATAGTTTCTCCTGGTGATATCTGTGCTGCATTTCACTGTATGCAGGTTATCTCTTTTACATACAGGTATGGACGGCACAGGAGAATACTTAAAAACATTCCCCTTTTCAGTATTCCTCATCTTCTTTGTCATCAGCCTAGTGTCCATTTGCAGAATTAAGCTTCTTGGGGTAGTTATTGATAGTACAGAGTTTCAGAAATAGTGTTGTAAATCATATTTCACGTGGTTTTGCCTTGCCAAGTGAAAGGTTGAGGGGCTTATTAGAAGTCAGATATGTGATCTGATGCTAGGTTGAAGTTAACATTACATTTCATGACTCTGACAGATCATTTCTTGTTTGTTTGCGTGCTCATTGTGGTTTCTTTGTGATGGCCCAAGACACTCAAAGATTTGGGTATGAATTTTACATGGGAATGTGTTGCATTATACATCAATTTGCTGGTAGAGCTAAGATTGTCATAACAAATTACCCGAAGCTTCCAAAATTCAAATTTTAATAACTTATTTAGACAATACAAGATCTCAGGTACAAATTAGGTATTTTTGCTTTTTTTTCCCTTTGATTAATAAGTAGGGTATGGAAACCTCTAGCAGCTTAGGGAAAGTAGTGGTTTAGGGTGTGGGGTTTTTTAGCACAGTATGAATGCAAAACCTGGAAGCTCTTAGCTGAAGACAATTCTGCCAAGAATCTGATCTGCATGTTTTGACACAGAACTGGTGGGTGGCCCTCTTGTGGCTAGTGGTCGTCTTTCTCCAAAACTCTCGGAGTGTAATAAATGCTTTGTTGAATTGAGGGCTTGCTTTCTTATAAAGTGATAATGCTCTTGGTTTAAAGAGTGGTTTCTGAATTAAGAACTATTGTGCTTGTATATTGAAGCTCTTTATGAACACACGGGGTAAGAAGCTGTTTCCATATTTCATGGGTTTTTTTTAAACTCCCACAGAACCTGATGAACACTAACAAAGAGGAAATGCGTGAGCTTGCAGCTCTGTTTTATTCTGTAGTGCTGTCTACCATGTCTGGAGATGAGCTTAGGGTGTCCTTGGAGCAGCTGATCAAGATGACAAAAGACAACCATGTAACTACCTTCCTTGTCTGCTTCTTGTTTTTTTTCATGTCATGTAACTGGTAGGATATTTTAATCTCACCATGTGTCCAGGATGTATTAACCTTAATCTGGGTGTAAAATTAACTAACTGACTTTCAGTTGGATGCTGAGAAAGGATTTTTATAGTAGGTGAGTGCAACAGATCTTTAAATAAATTAATCCATGGACCTGTTACGGTCAGTAGGAGGATTTAGTGGAGGCATGTCCCAGGCAAAGTACCATCATGTGTTTAACCAGTTTTAGCCAGCTAAATAGCCACATCCCATTGAGTGGTAATGGATCACGCTACCTACCTTGAAACGGTTTACCAGTTTCTTATTCCTGAGCACCCACAGAATCAAGAAAGTTTTTAACTTGTTAAATGTTCAACTCATCCTCTCCTGAGCTGTAGTTATCTCCTGGGTCCTTGCTGCCTCAGGATCTTGTGCTGTGTTAGGGCTGTGCCTTCTTCCCTCTTGCCCCACATGGACTCCTCAGCAGCCCTCCACAGCTGTGTCTTTACTTGCTGGGTTTGCCTGCCTTCCCTTCTCCTTTCACTTGCCCTTACCCTAATTTCTCCGTTTTGCCACTGCAAGCATGGAAAAGGAGTTCTGAAAACAAATTGGTCTGGTCCTGAAAACAGATTTCTGTGCTGGTGTGTCTTGAATGTGTGGGAGGGAAAGGAGTAGCATTTCTAGGTTCTGCTTCCCCAAAATGGTTTTGTATCAGTATCTCTAAAGGACTTAAAGGGTCACCATTTTACATTGCAGGTCACAGGCTGACAAGAAGTGCAGATTGCTTTATTTTGTAGTTAACAAACATGGTTTATTTTGAGTCTGTGAAAGCTCTGCCTGTGAGCTAAAGCCATGTCATTGTTCAGTTTTGTGTAGGACACAGCTCCTGCAGTCATGAAGCCAGTATAGATGGGTCCCAATCCCCACTGCTGCTTTCAGCCCCACTCACCCATGTTGTGAGTCTGAGTCAGGTAGAGCTCTGACTTGCTGCTACTGTACAAAACCGCTTGGATTTGTACAGCTGGGGGGGTGGTGATCCTAGTGTCTCAGTAAGGACTGCAGTGTGAACGGATAATTAAAGTGGAGATGGGGAGAGCATCCCTCTTCTGCTGGCTTTGCTGCAGTGAGACCACATCAAATAACAGTCCCTGCTGACCAGGCTAGGTTGAGGATCCCATTCTGGCACCACAATTGCACCAGTGCTACATTTGAAAAAGTAAATGTGCCTCAGTTAAAAAACAAGAGGTATGAACTAATCCAAGGTTAAGCCGCTTCCCTTTGTTGTTTTTTTTTCAGTTCAGTAGCATTTGAGTCTCACAGCCTTGTTTCTCCACAAAATCCTCTTGCTAGAATTCAGTTGTAGGAATAAGCATGGTCATTAAATAGTTCCAGCACCAAATCAGCATTGGAGAAATTGGTGTTCTTGCCATTTAATTAAAATAATTAGGTTTCACGATTTGTGCCCTGCCAAACTGTAGAGGCATTGCCTTCAGCATAGGCCAGCTGTGTTCTCATTCTTAGCCATGCAAATGTGGAGAAATTATCCTCTACCTCTTTTTACCAAAGCGTACATTTTGTCCCCTTAGTCTGCATATGTCTGGTTTTTAAGTCTAGATAGCAAAGGGTAGCTTTTGGAATGTGAGTGCTGGTTATAAATTCCTAATCTGTCTCCTAGATCTCTTTTAAGTTTTGTTAATTAATCTTAAAGAACTCCATTCTTCAGAGAGCACTAACAATATCTAACTCTCTGTTGTTTTATTATGTGTTAGAGCTCTGCATTCTTCAGGGTGCTTTCTGATCTGCCTTGTACATATGTGTTTTTAAATCAGTGCTTTGTGCAAAGTGTTACATACTTTGAAAATGAGATTTTTTGCACTGTTGATGTTGTCTGTAGAGCCCGGAGGTCCAACATGGATCCTTGCTGGCTTTGGGATTTACAGTAGGAAGGTACTTGGCCAAAGGGAAAATCAGAACAATGGAGCTACATGACATAGAGCAACCAAACACTTCAGTCATGCCGGAACAAGAACAACTCATAAAGTCAACAACAGAGACAATAGGTAATTTCCTGCCTAAGACTTTGCTGCATGTAACAGTTATTTTTCTTAATCCAACCCAGGTTGAGGATTTTTCTGAGATACTCAGCCCACGGATAGTGTAATCTTGAGTTCAGTTTTTGTGATAGAGTTTACAGCCTGTAAGAATGTAATCTGATAAGATGTATGGACATTTCAACAAAACCTAAGTGGCCTTTGTAACTTGCAGACCAACACAACACAAGCAGGAGTGGTGTCCTTGCCTAGTTTCCTGTCAATGTCTCCTTTCACTTCTGTTTTTTTCTAACATAGTGCTTCCTATAAGTACCTGCTCACTGCTAAATAATAATAATAAAAATTTGAGTCATCGTCATTTGCTTTTTCTCTGTAGGTTCTTTTCTGGACAGTACCTCTCCCTTCCTTGTGGTGGGTGCTTGTATGGCTCTTGGGGAGATCGGCAGGAATGGCCCTTTGCCAATCCCCAATGAAGGAACAGGATTTACAAAGCTGCAACTTGTTGAAAACTTACTGGCCCGAATCCCTTCTAGCAAGGAAACAAATAAGGCAAGATTTTTGTAGTATTCTTAGGATTCCTGTTCATTTTTTGAATACTCCTTTGGTGTATGTATTACCTGCCAAACTCTGCCTCATTTTTTAAAGGAATTTGGTTTTTTGTTGTCTTTAGTGAGTTGGGTAGGATCAGAGTCTTTGTAATATTGTTTAGCATTAATCACTTGTGCTTTCTATAGTCATAACTAAGGGCTTGAAAGTGTGAATGAAAATGTGAATGGTCTTAATTTTAATTAAAGAAAAATGGGAGTATCTCCTTTTACCTGTACAAAATCCTCAAAGGTAACAGGACATTTATTCTGATCTGCTTTGGAAAAGAGATGTACTGATTGATCTAATAAGCCACTTGTGTGTACATCTGATACCTTGAGTGAAACTTCAGCAACAGTGAGAAATACTGGGTTTAAAGTGCATCTTCTGGACTTACAGAAAGGTTATGTTATATGATGTTGTTATTTTTTGTTTGTGCTTAAGATGAAGGAACGAGCAATACAAACATTAGGTTACTTGCCAGTGGGAGATGAAGATTTTCCCCACCAGAAGCTACTGCTGCAGGGTTTAATGGATTCTGTGGAGGTGAGACACTATCGATATGTTGTCCTTTATACTACAGTAATTATTTCTTTTTGGATGCTTTTTAATGTACTTTAGAGCCAGATTTACAAAGGGAGCTGACTTTTTGTAATAGTGCCTCTGGGTTTTTTGAAGCTGCCTTGAAATAGAGAGCAGAGGTAGACTGGGACCTGGTAGAAGGTTTTGTGCCACAGTTTAAAAACTTGCCAGTCCAGGTCTCTGCCTCAGTCTGAGACAAATACTTATTCCCCTTCAGGAGGCTTATGGATTTTTTTTGTACACTGTAGAAATAAAATCTCCAGAGTTTATATTAATGAAGCCTTAGGCCTGTAGTTTGGCCTTCAAAAGTACCCTGAAAGTAGGTAGTATAAATACCTCTGAACTACGTCAGCTAAAACAACTCACTTGAATTAAACATTTATGGGCATATATGTATCTCTTGTCCATCTAAATCAGTGAAGTGTACTGCATTCTTTCACAGTACTTCAGAGCTTCTATACATATTGCAGTATACCAGATAAAATTAAATAAAAAGAGTTTTTTTGTGTCCTTCATTTCCAGCTTGTTTTACCTTTTTTCCTTGCTGATACTGACATAGGATTCTGCATTGTAGAAGTTGCTGTTCAGTATCATACAGGCATGCTTTGCTGAGTCCTCCAATTCTGATGTGATCAAACAAGCAAGAACCATAGAATTGCAGAATTATTTGGGTTGGAATGGACCTTGAAGATGATCTAGTTCCAAGCCCTCTGCTGTGGTCAGGGAGACTTCACACTAGACCAAGTTACTCAAAGCCCAGTCCAGCCTGACCTTGAACACTGCCAAGGTTGGGGCATCTATGAGTGACCTCTCCAGTGCCTTACCACCTTCACAGTAAAGAATTTCTTCCTGATAGTTCATCTAAGCCTACTTTCAGTTTGAAACCATCAACCACTTGTCCTATCACTATACTTAGAATACTGAGAATACCGAGAATACTGTGTACCCAAACATCAAAAGATGTTTCTGTGTGCCATGTTTTTTTCCTGTAACTGCATGGGGATATTACAATTTTCTTTGTAAAAGGTGTACTTGGAAAAATGTATTTATCTTAGATTGCAGGAAGCTAAGGGCTTAATTCTCCAAGAGCCTGAGCATTTTGTGCCTCTGGCATGTAAGGTACTCAGTGGTTATGGAAACCAGTTCTTACAACACAGAATTCATCGTAAGTACAGACAAGAAAGTGGAATGTCATGTTCCTGAAGCCTCAAAGAATAGTGTAAAGAGGACAGGGAAGCAAAACAAGTACCATCTGCATTCTTTTAATGTGAAAAACAGGTTTGTGCATATTTTAAGAGCTCAGTTGCTGGATGGAATTACAGGAGACTTTCCCTAATACAGTAAAGTCCTAGTAATTTTCACTAATCACTGTCTCATCACTTTAACTTCCTTTTATTTCATTCAGTTGAATTTTTTCTTTTCACCAAGTTGAGCTTCTGCAGAGACTAGTAAATATTTTGTCAAAGATATGCTTTAAAAATGTAGAAATTTTAGCTTTTATCATTCAATTTAGACAGTGGGTCTGAGGTGCCATGTAGTCTCAGAAGAAGAGTGAGTGATCTCACTGTGCTGAATGTTGGGACTGGGAAAGAGACTGTGGTTTTGTGGATTAAGTGCCAGAAGTTTTGGTGTGTCTTTAGTTAGTACTGTCAGTGATGCTCTGATGTGTTTTTTCAGGCCAAACAGATAGAGCTGCAGTTCACTGTTGGTGAGGCTATTACCAGTGCTGCTGTTGGAACCAGCTCAGTGGCTGCACGGGATGCATGGATGGTCACAGAGGAGGAATATATCCCTCCTTCAGGTAGGCCTTCCTAATGTAGGGCCTGGGTTGGGAAATGTCTGGATTAAGACTTGGCTCCAAGCTACATTTCTGTGGTGTTTTGTTTGTAACAGAACATGCAAGAGAGATTTTATGTTTGTGGTTATATACAGGTTGTTCTACCTCTTCATGTCCATCTGCTCAGAGGGCAGAAGACTTTATTCATGGGCTGTTTAAATAGCTTCTTATGTAATTCATTGCCACTTGTCTCTGTATTTGAGGTTTTTTTATTTTTTTATTTGCCATGTTGAGTTAGTTTGGGGTTTTTAATACACAAATCTTTTAAAATACCATTTTGAGGCCTGAACAGGAATATAGGATTATAAAATCAAATTGCAGGTGTTTTCCAAGAACTTCAAGTGAGACAATTAAGTGAAATTTATGCGCAGTAAATGCAGAAATTCTATTTAAGGACTAAAATTCTGTACCCATTGAAATAAAAGAGTGACAGAAGGCTAGTTTCAAACCAGGAAACTGTAAATGTCAGTCTCAGACCTGCAAACACATGTTTTAATTTTGTGAGAGTGGTCTTAGATGTGTAGTGTACACAAAGTTGAGCATGTGGTAGAAGTTGAACCTTGCCATTGCTCCAGAAACTGTGAGTCCTAACAAAAATACACATTTTGCTGTGAGTCTTAGGCAATGTGAATGGTAACTCTTCTTGGCCACAGGCTCTGAAGCATATTCCTGAATGGTTAGGAGGATTCTGTATTTCTATTGTTTATTCTACTATTATTACTTTCCCAGTGACTCCAGTGATTTCCTAAATAAGCAGAGATTAAGGTGTCCTCTGAGTACTCTTGAGTTCATTAGGTTTTTTGTTATTTTCATTTAAATGGATGTGGACAGTTTTCGAAGTTCCTCTCTTCCACCTTTATTTTTTTTTATATAGATTTAAAAGTGAATGATGTTGTGCCCTGGGTCCTTGACCTTATTTTGAACAAGCACATCATCAGTCCCAACCCACATGTGAGGCAGGCGGCTTGCATCTGGCTTCTGTCATTGGTGAAGAAGCTGAGCACTCACAAAGCAATTAAGGTAAGAAATATGCCTTTTCCTAACACTGGCTCCTTGTCCGTATTCTTGCGTCTCACCTTGTTTTCGTCCCTTCCTTCCCCTTCACTTCTGTTGCTTCTTTTCTCCCCGTGGTGGTACAATCTTTACTGAGGGCTTCTTGAGATGTGGCCTATCTTTTGTTTCTAGAGGAACAGACTATCTGGCAGATGAACAAGGGTGTTTGTCACCTTTGTAAACATCTGACTTGCATCCAAGTCGGAGTAAGCTCAATGTAAATAGCTGTTGTAAGATGAAGTAGCGCTACATCTTCCCTTGGGAAGAAGAGTTTGGTATCTGTATAGTGTTTAGGATTTATATTGGGAAAATATTTAAGAGAGGTCTAGGAGGGGAAGAAGGAGAACAGAACTTATTTGTTTCACGGTGTTTATCTTTAGTACCTAGGAGCAATTATGATATGCTTCATGTACTGTATTTTTTGTATGCTTTATGAACATAAAGTTCTTGTCCATAATGAGAGAATGTAAAAAGTCCTACACAAGGACTAAATAAAACATTCCCAACCGAAATGTCCTCTATCTGCATAGAGGTACTATGGACTGTAATGGGACCAGGTAACCATTTTGTATACTCTGCAGGTATTGACGAAGAGCTTTGGGACAAGCTGCTTAGCAAATGTAAGATTTTGTATATAAAACATTGCCACATATTGCACTCATCTAAACAGTGCACCCTGTAGGGAGATGGCAAAACTCACCAGTTTGGGGATAAAGAAAGCCCCATCTGGCTGCAAGCCAGATTTTTGATGTCTGGCTGCCTTGTATTAAACAAGAAAAATTAAATATGTGGTTTACTGATGGCATGGTATATGTACATGGTGGGCTGGACAATTAATTATTATCTTTTGTGAATGCCAGTCAGGCTGCTACTTGCCTGTCTGGAAGGAAGGGCAGTTCTTGTCCTAAGTGCAGCTCAAATGGGCAACTCCATTGATAAATAGACTCTGCTTATTTGCTAGAAACTTGCCTGGACACCAAACAAGGGATTCAAAATAATGTCCTTTTTTCTCCTCTTGCAGTCTCATCTCAAGGATATTCAAAGTGCATTTGTTTCAATTCTGTCAGATAGTGACGGTAAGTACTCCTGGATCTTAAAGAGTTGTGTCTTTTTGTGGGCTTTCAGCAGACAGAAAGTCAACTACACTGTTGTCAGCATTAAAAGATGACTGTAGAAACTTCCAATTTCTCATGTTAAGAGGAATGATTTCTTTTCTAGGCATCATGTGCAGAGATAAGAAGCACAGCTTTTATTGTGCATTTGGCTATAAAGTACACTGCATTTGCCCCTTCAGGCTGTAGTAACAGAAGTGGTTTGACTTCTGCTCTGTTTTGGGCAGCAGGATGCATCTTTGCATTCATGGCCACTTATCTCAGAGTTCTGCATGGACAGAAACTCTGAGACCTCTTCAAGCTAGCACATTTTGGCTTTCACCTCTACCCATGGCAGCTACTGGAAAGAGTGGTGTCCAGCAGCCTATGCACGGCTCACTGAAGCTGAAGAGAGTATTACCACGAATGATTTCAGGTGCAACTAGCATGTCAGAATACTTATGGCTCTTGGAACTCTTTCTGCTGTTTCAAAACTTGCAATAACAATACTTATGTGGAGATGTCACCGAATTTGAATGGGTTTAGGCCTTCAGAACAAGTTGCAGCTTCAGAATGCAAAGTTTGTGTCATGACAGACTAGATTTGCACTTAAATGGGGAGCTGTGAAGTGCAGCACAGGACTGTGTTTGCTATGTCCTGATTTTGGTTGAATCTTACTTTTGAAAATCGTGTATTGCTTAGCTACGTGCTTATCTTGAATTTTGCTTGGTAAAATCTCTTGCAGAGCTTAGTCAAGATGTTGCTTCAAAAGGTCTTGGGCTGATATATGAACTAGGAAGTGAACATGACCAGCAAGAGCTAGTCACTACGCTCGTTGATACCCTTATGACTGGGAAAAGGTACAGTGAACTTAGAACACAGTGAGAGAATACTCTGAGTTATATGTCTGGTGGAAATAAAAATGTTCCTCTTTTTTGTGTGGAAAGAGACGTTTTGGGGCCAAGGGCAAGCCAATGTCCATTCACAGAGAGTCAAACTGAGATATTTCTTAAATCAGCTAAGAGTGTTTTGTGACTGAAGTTGTTCTGGTTTTGTTCCATTCAACAAAGTTTCAAAATAATATGCCAGTCCTGATTCAAGCAGTTCAAATGAGTTGGGATTTGGTTAGATTTGCTACTTGCTGCATTGTGTAATTGTGGAGAACAATGATCACTTGCGGCTACTCTACACATTGTGAATGTTGCAGAAGTGGTAGCTTGCTTGTGCTGAACAGCACCTTTTGCTAAGGAAGCATTATTAATGGCTGCTTGTCAACTTTAGTATGAAAAATGCTGGTCTTACAAGACTCATGGCTAGACATCATGTTGGTCAGTATTGGAAATACTCTTTAATAGATTTCTCGTGTCTAACCTAGTGTAGGTTTGGCCGCTGAATGATAAAAACCTGGACTTGGAGTGTAGGGATTCAGTGGTGGTAAGCAGGAAGAAATAAGATAAATGGAAATGGTATTTTTTCATTTTTAAGTAGAGATTTGCTGTCCATTATATGGCTTATGTCTGGGCAAAACTAAAAAGTCATCATTCAGTATTTTGACTTTCTGCCTTTGCACAGTGAAACTTTCACTTAGTGCAATGTATCCTTAACATTACATATGATACAGGTTAATGACATTCTTTGCAGTGTGTGTAGCTTTGCACACCTATGTGTTTTTTGTGGGATTGGAGCTGAAAAAAATGTGAAGTTCCTGAGTCGATAAAGCAAAATTACCTGTTCTGTAGTGCGTAGTTTATTCAGTGGTAGAGTTTGGTAACACTAATACTGGATCTCTTTTCTATCAGAGCCAAACACGAGATGACTGGAGAAACTGTGGTATTTCAGGGAGGTCTGAGTAAAACCCCAGATGGGTAAGTTTACTGGTAGTCTCTGACAGAGACATAGTCAGTGCTGAAACAGAATTCCCTAAAAAGTCTACTTCCTGACCTTTTGTTGCTTCTTGTTCTCTAAGTTACCGTAACTATTTCTGTGAAATACAGATGTGCTACTCCCTTTTCTCTGCCTTCTTTAGGATGTGAATTGAAAATAGCTTTAGGTGTTGTAGCACTTGTCTACCTAGAAATAGTAACACTGATGTCCTTTCTACTTTTCAAAGTCAAGGTCTTTCTACCTACAAGGAGCTTTGTTCACTGGCTAGTGACCTCAATCAGCCAGATCTGGTGTACAAATTCATGAATCTGGCCAACCATCATGCCATGTGGAATTCTCGGAAGGTAATGCTCTGCTTTCATACGACTTCCATTCCCACTGTGAACTCTGGAAGCAAAAATCCATTTCTTTATTCCTGGTTATATGGTTTTATGAATAGCTTCATGTAGAAGGTGTTGATGCTTTGGTATCAGTCCAAGGCAAATTTAGCAGGTTGAGAAAAAAAATTCAGGATTACTTAAAATTCTTAAAACAAAACTTGTTCATATAATCCTACATTCCATTCTGAATCAACTAACATCCTTTTATTTTTTGAGTGTGCTTAGAAAGACAGTCCTTAATGTGTTCAAACAGTGATAGTATTTTGAAAACTAGATGAATTTTTGGATGCAAAGGAAAGTGATCTTTGTTATCTAAGAAGGCGGAGCAAAAAGTAATCAGCAAGTTGCTGTAAAAAGCACTGTTGTCAAAAGTATCTCTTTTTAACTCAAGTTTTGATATTTCAAAGCAGCTGGGAGCTTTATCAAAGCCAAAATACTATTGGATCACTTCCAAGTGAAAAGAGGAGCATCATAATTTGGAAGATTTATGTGTACTGTGTAGAGCTTTGATGTGGGGACTCTTGACTGGGTTTGTAGAAGCATGGAAGAGCTTGTTTTGAGTCTTGACAGCACCACTTAGTGCAAGAAACAAGTCCCAGCTGTTTATCTGTTTATCTGTTTTAACTGTTATCCAGAGTTTGAAAATTCAGCACATATCTCAAGATCTCCCTCAGGACTGTGATTTCAGAGGCACAGGAGCATAGTTAGGCTCCTAACCCTTGTGGAGTTTCTCCAGCCAGGATGAATCAAGAAAATCCCCTGAGAAGGTGTGGGTTGAGCTTTGATATTTGGAGAATCTTTTAAGTTGAAGGGGATATCTAGAAATCTGTGCTCTAAATCCCCCACAAGAGCTAAACAGGGCATGCTGTTCAGGGCCTTGGAGGCGATGCCTTGCTTTTCCTCGTACTTTCTGCAACTTCTTTCTTTTCATGGCAGTAGTCCTAACTAAAAATGTGTCTTTATTGCTGTTGTCTACATTAACTCAAACAACACATCCTGTCTTGTGAAGTCCCTAGGGTGGGGTTTTGAGTGGCAGCTTTTGACACTGCAAGTCAGAAAACATGCAGTCTTTAGAGGCAGTCATTGCACTGCCTTCATTGAGTAATTTCTTCTTGGGCTATTCTGCCAAATCTCATGGGACTTTGCAGGCAAGCATCATTTCCATTGTATTAGAAGTGACAGTGGAACTGACAGTGTTGGACAAAGAAAAGATTATAGAAGAATACTTAAGTTTAAAGTAAATATGGATAGATGCAAAATATAATCCCCAGAAAATTCAGGTTTTAGAAATAAGGTGGAGTTATTTTGCTTTTAGTTTTTCAGTTCTTAAGTTACTCTAATTCTTCTAAATCAGCAGGGTTGTAAGGAAGCAGTGGCCCACCCTCACCAGTTTTGCCAAGAAAGAATCTGTTTTGGAAGAATGTATTTAAATCTTCATCGTTTTAATTCGCTAGTGCTACTTCTGCAAATGAGATCAATCAGGGTCTTAAAATAAAGGTTGGAAGAAAATTTTGAAGTAGTATGTTGTCTGCTGAGTGTGATTGTCTGCTTGAGATGATTGTGGTACTGTAGCAGTGAGGATGGGCTAATTCCAGTACCATTCTATGCCTTTTGATTTGGTCTAAATCTGAACCATGTCAGTCAACTTTGCCTCTGACTGTGGTGTGCCTATGACCAGTAACTGAGTGAGTGAGCAATGTTTCAAAAAATACTATTTTGTTGTCATTTCAGGGAGCAGCTTTTGGTTTCAATGTGATAGCTGCCAAGGCTGGAGAGCAGCTGGCTCCATTTTTGCCCCAGCTTCTTCCCCGTCTCTACCGTTACCAGTTTGACCCCAACCTGGGCATTCGACAGGCAATGACCAGCATTTGGAATGCACTGGTCACTGACAAGTCGATGGTGAGTGACCAGCAAAGTGCAATGAGGGGCTTTGCTGCCAGCTAGCAGAGTATTGGAGATCCTCATGAGACACGTGGATTTTGTGGAAGGAGGGGCAGTGCAGAAGGGGGTGAGGTATTGCACTGAAAATGAGATGTTTGAATCCATGGATGAGCTTGCAGCTTACGCAGAGGTTTTACACTGTCTCTCTTGTGTGGAAGGATATTGCAGACCTTGTTTGTGCAGCCAGCATTAAAATTTTTGAGTTATTTAAAATGAAGTCCTTCCACTTTAATACTGCTTTTATACTGCTTATGAGAAGCTTTTCAGGACTCCTTATGGTCTAAGATACCTTCCTAAAGGAAGAGCATCTAAATATAGATCCTCAGTTTTTAAATTTTAAGGGTTTTTTTGTTTGTTTTTTTTTTCCCTCCCAGCCATGGGAGGAAGCCCATGGTTGGAGGCTATTCCATCAGTTTGAGGAGAACTCCTCCTGTATTTCAGGAATAAGTGATTTTCATAAGATGCCCTTGCTCTGGTTCTGCAAGGTTTGGAATTGGGTTTTCATTTTTTTTTCTTCTAGGAAAGCTGATCTTACTGTGAAGTCATTCACTCTGATCCCTCATCAAAGCACAATATCTTCTTGAGTAAATACATGCTTAGGGTTGCAATTTAACAGTTCAGCTGCTAAAAGCCTTAGGGGGCTTTTCTTGTTGCATTTTTCACAATGTTAGTCACTTAGGCAGTGCAGAGAAAGGCATGTCTAAAGCAAAGTCCAAAAGTTTGCACAGCAGAGGCAAGCATTAGTTCATTTGATGTGGCTGAAAGCAGGTTGTATTGTCCAAAAGGACTCTTTTCTTACAGAGTACTGGCAAGGATGCATAGATGTGCTTGTTTCATGGCCTTTTCTTTTTTATAATTATAGGTTGATAAGTACATGAAGGAAATTCTTGAGGATTTGATCAGTAACCTAACCAGCAGTCTATGGAGGATCAGAGAATCCAGGTATTGCTAGGAAAAGCATTAGATTTGTCTTTGAACTCAGTTCTTTTCTCTTGTTCACCATAAACTTGTTAACTTGAAGAAGTTCTGGGGAAAAAGAGGACATATGCTTTCATCAGAATGGAGCCCAGCCTTGTAGCCTGCTCTTGGAAATATGATACAATCTTGAAGCTATTTGCCTGAAAATTTTTATTGCATGCAGCTGTATACTAAACATTTTCTGGAGAGTGAGTTTTCTGGTTATTAGTTCTTGCCTATCCTTGAATCTGAAATAATGCTTTCTCTTAGAAAACCATGTCACTCTGACAGTTATATACTTGGCAACAGGATGCCATTATTAATAAACTGCTTTTTGTTTTTAATGGTTTGTAGCTATGCTGTATTGAAAATCTCCATTTTAATTTCAATTCCATACTTTATACCATTTTGGTTTCTTCTTATCATATGCTTAATGAAAAGAAGACTGAAACAGTTTTGTCACTGGAATGTTTGCAGTAGCAGTTTTCATCACAGCAGCCTTTTTCACCTCCTATTACGTGTTTCAGATTTTACCTGAACAACTGAGCATTTTTGTCTCCGCTAAAGAAGACGTTCTTGTGACAGAGTAGATTTAGTGTTTGGGGAAAGTAAGGAGTGTGAAACAGTTCTCGTTTTTCTGAACTTTTTATTTATATTTATAAGCATATCTGTATATATACACCTATATCAAGTAAGAACACTGTGTGAAAGAAATAAAATTCCCTATTTGCAGTTGTCTGGCACTGAATGACTTACTAAGAGGAAGACCTTTGGATGATATCATAGACAAGCTTCCAGAGATCTGGGAAGTCCTGTTCAGAGTGCAAGATGACATTAAGGTAATGGAACTGAGAACTGACTAGGAATCTTCAACAAACAGTACAGTGATCAAGCTCTGAGGAGTTTAAAGAGATTCTCTGACAAGTCAGGTTGAAGCCAATAGGAGTTTTGAGTATTAAGCAGACTAGAAATTCATGTTCCTTGAAAGTAAAATTTCCATGCCACTTTGGAAATTCTCTTTATGTTTGAAGTGTTGGGTTTCATTTCTGCTGTGCTTATTCTAGATGATTTGAGATTTTTTTTCCTTGATATAAATGAATTCCTGAGTAGTTGCTTAACTTTTGACTATAGAAACATTTATTATGGGTTGCTAGTGTGCTGAATTGATATGTGGTGTGCTGAACTTTGATGTATGAGGTCAGAGTCTTCAGGTCCTTTCAAGTTTCAGCTCTGTCAATATATTGATTGTACTGGATACTCAGATGGACCAAAGTCAGAATTTCTTTTAATGATGTTCTGATACTTTCTTCTAAAGATATTGCTACTTTATATTAGGTATTTGACATGAAGATAGCCTTGTCTATTCTAGTGTTAGTGGTTATTGATTAATATTAATAATTCTAGAAGAATAAAAATAACAGAAATAATTGTTGGCTTCATTTTTAGGAGACTGTGCGAAAGGCAGCAGAACTAGCCCTAAAAACTTTGAGCAAGGTAAAGTATTGTTATATGCACATGAGGACAAGACATGTATGGTTTTGATGTCAGGAGTGACCATAGACTATAGACTGTTGTCTTCAGAGGATCTCTACTGTAAGATCCAGTTGTGAAAGACTGAACAGCCTCCTAGAAAGCAATCATAATAAGCATCACCACATACTCCTCCCCTGTACTTTTATTGATGCTAGTGAAGTCCTGCTGACTGAGGGTAATGTGATGTTAAGGTCTGTACAAGCAAAGGAAGGATATAATTAACTGTGTTTTTTGCCTCTGATGTTGTTTTTTCCTTACTTGGAGGTGGAATTTAAGTAAACTTACTTCAACAGTTTACCAAGACTGATCTAGTTGACCAAGGTATGACCAGTGATATGTCACTGGTATGAAACGGAGTAATTGTGTATGGACTTCTCTGTGATGCTGTAACTGACATGGTTTTTTGGGTGTAGTACACATATATTACTTGATATTTTGTTTGATAATCCTCAAAAAAAGTCACACTGGTGACAGTGGATCTAAAGTGCTGCATTTGAAATCAGTCTTCATAGTGCATGACATTTTAATGCCGCAAGTGAAGATCTGGTCCCAAAATTGTTGTGAAATGTTGCGATTGCAGAATCTGTTCTTGTCTGGGGCTTGCTACTCTGCTCTGCAGAATGGTTGAGTCCTTGTGGCTGAGATAGGCTGTCCTTCAGCTGAGAGGCTGTTTGGTTCATCTATTCATCCAGATTCAAGTCAAGGCCTGCTAGGCTCTGAATTTGCTTTTTCTGAAAGTGGACTGTAGTTGAAACCCCTTTTAGGGATGACTCCTACAAGCTTGACTACCCGTGGAGAGAAGATGAAGTTGTAACAGAGCCTGGGCTTGGCTGTGAGCAGTTTGTCTAGTTGCTCTTGGCTTATTCTGTCTGAAGGAAAAGGTGCTTTAATATAATCTGAGAGGGGGGTTTGTACATGTTTGCAGCACTGATTCTCCCCTGTCCCCAGGTCTGTGTGAAAATGTGTGACCCCTCTAAAGGAGCAGCAGGTCAGAAGACGATAGCTGTGTTGCTCCCTTGCCTCCTAGACAAAGGAATAGTAAGCACAGTTGCTGAAGTCCGGTCTCTCAGGTTAGTTTTGCACCATGTAAGTTCTCTGGTGGTCGGATCATGACTTGTCCCAATGATACCAAGATTATTCACCTGAGTTGCAGAATGTTCTTTGTGTTTGAAGTGATAAGTTGACCCCCAAAAGGGCTCTCCTGCTGAGTTCTTTTTTTCACACAGTTTAAACAGCAGCCCTGAGAACTACCTGTCTTTTGGGTATGTGGCTTCTCTGCAAATGCCCAGATTCAGTTCCCAGCAGGAAATTCTTTTCTCCCTGTATAAATGCAGGCTGATCCAGAAGCAGTGTGCCATACATGCTAAGGCTGTCATTTGGGACTGGCATATCTGGACTGGTTGCAAACAAAAAGTCCTATGGTTCTTCAAACAGCCATGTCTGATTTCACAAGTGCTTGTGAATATTGACAGTTCACATCCCAGATGTGACTGCATTTGGTCACGCTGTTCAAATATATTTTATGTCTTGTAACAGTTCAATGTCCCTTGATGTGTTGGGACTTAATACGCTTGCAATTTATAATCTTGTTTATTCTTTCCTTTGACTGAGGAACAGAAAATATGGAAAATTCAGAGTTGGAGGGTAGCTAGCTGGTCTTCACAATAATAATTATTAGGAAGGCTAGAAGGCTTCTAACGAGAGAATATTTCTTGAACATTTTTCATTCCTTTTGAAGATATGAAAACCGTTCGTTAAAATGCAGCATGAGATGTGATCAGTCTGAAACTGACTAGTAGGGTTTGAATAGATAATTGTAACTTGCCTTTTCCTGGGCAGAGACAATGGATGTCTCAGGGTGACTTTGCCCAATGCTTGTTTAAAACATCAGGATGTGTTATTTCTTCTCACATCTGTCTGCAGTACTGCCTCTTTGCCCGCTCCCTTTGTGATTTCAAGGCCAAAGTAAACCTCTCTGGCCAAAATATATATAACATCCCTTGGAAGCTCAGGGCTAGGGAACAATTATGTTTAGGCAAAAATTAAACATGGTTTTGTTTGAAGGAAGATTTATATTGGTGTATCTGGATTACAGTAGATCAGAGAGGCTTTTCAGATCAGTCTGTGTGTATCTCTGTTGACCTTCCCTTCAATCTTCTAGCATTAACACTCTTGTGAAGATCAGTAAAAGTGCTGGGTCTATGCTGAAACCTCATGCGCCAAAACTTATCCCAGCCCTGTTGGAATCCTTGAGTGTGCTGGAGCCCCAAGTCCTCAATTATTTGAGCCTTTCTGCAACAGATCAAGAGAAAGTAAGTGCAGCTGTAACGGGGAAGTATCAACACAGCAGAGATAACAAAGATGTAATCTTCATTCAGTGAACAGAAAAATAGCAAATTGTTAGTGAAGTGTTCAAAAAGCAAAGAGAAAAAGCTAATATGTTACTAAAAAGTTTGGTCACAGAATATGGCAGGATGAATCTGAGAGGTTTTTTTAATGATTGGGGGTTTTTTTATTCTCTAGACCGCTGTATGTTTCCAAAAGTGAAGAGTAATCTTAGTAATCTGTTCTTAACTATTACCACTGTTTTTCTCAAGGGATTAACTTCAGAATTTCATATAACTTAAATTGGAAGGTGTGCCATACCCCTATGGACTGGAGGTGGATGTTGTTCACATCATGTCCTTTAATTCTTAAAGAACCATATTAATCAATCCTGGTCTTCTCAGGAAAGTGATTGAAACACATTGATTAGAAACAAATTTAGTTAATTTTGTTGTTGGGAGGGAAGAGGGTCAATTAGATTAGCCCTTTGCAAGTGAAAAGAGAGTGAACAGTGTAAACAGTAGTTCAGTGTGAAATCTTATCTCTTCCCCCCACCATTGTTTTCCCTTCCTCTCTCCCTCCCAACCTCTAGAACATCTGTCTGCCTCTGAAAGGGAAATATTCATAGTTTGTAGGCATAATTGCTTTCTCCATGCATCTGATTTTAGTATAAGGTAGTGAGTTACAGCTGATGTTGTTGCCTTTTCTACTGTTTTCATGTTGTGTTTACACTTGGATTTGTTGGGTGATTTTCCTGATTTTTTTTTTTTAAGACTGCAATGGATAGTGCCAGACTTAGTGCTGTCAAGTCATCTCCCATGATGGAAACCATTAACATGGTAAGTATTGATTTTGGAAGGTTCTAGTATATGATGTAGAAGAAGAGGAATTAAAATGGAAGCTTGACAGAATATCTCTTCAGGGTTCATTTTCTAATCACATCTCCAGGTGGCTGTCTGTCCACTTCCTTTTTCATGTTCAGACATCTCATCATGCCACCAGTGCTTGCCCTTCAGATCAGTTGTGAATAACTTTGGCTCCATTTGGAGTCACGTTGATTGCTTTTTGTCTGAAGACCTGCCTGCTTTGATGAAGAGGGAGTTCTTGAAGTGCTTTTCTTTGAGTGGAGGCTCAGCTGGTTCTGGATTATGTTAGCTAGCATTTCTCTTCATCTCTGGTCCACAACTTCAAACCCAGCTTATCACCTGGGCCTTCAATTTATGATAGTCATTGTTGGTAAGGCATAAATGCTGTCCAACCATTGCCTTGTGGTGCCTTAGATATTCCTATCTGGGCCTTGCTTGTACTTTCATGGTGGAAATATACATTTAGAGAAAATGGTGATATCCCTGGAGGCACTGTCAGCAAATGGTATTTGGCACCAGTTTCCTGCTGCTGGAGGAGGAGTGGCTGATGCCCAGATGCTGTGGTGTAGGATCTGTCCTGGCAGAACTCCCTGTCCTCTGCAGGAACCTACTCCTTCCCAAAAAACCACCCCTCTTTTCTGCTCAGGCATTGCACACAGCCAGGGCCATGTGGGTGGATAGAGAATGTAAGGGTTGAGCAAGTTTTGGTGGAGATGTAGCCACCAGAGCAATTTATTGTTTCCTCGACTTACAGAAAAACAGCAACAGCAAGCCCTCCTGTACATAACAGTGTGTGGAGTTGAGTTTTGGTGTCAGGTGAAGTGCTGTCTATTAATAGAGTGTAAAGTGTTTGGGAATGAAAGGCTCCATGTAAAAGTGTACTTGCTGCAGTCCTGCAGGCTGCAGCAGCTGCTGCCGCTCCTCTTCCAGGCCATGCCAGCCCTGGGGGAACAGCTGTGGTGCCCTGATCATTGATTGGGCTTTTGTAGGATAGGGGAGAGATAGTAATGACTTCCCTGGAGTATTGTGAAGATGTCCTGGCTTATGAGCAACTCCTTTATATTCTGGGGCTGACTGGGAGATTATAGGGATAATCTCCTTCACCATACCAGTGATGGAGGGAGAAGTAACAGTTGATTTGATTTTGGAAGTTCAGTTACCTTCATTTAGTATATGATCCTTGAATTTGCTAGAGAATGGATCTCCCCTCTGCAGAACAGTGTGTTACACAGAGTGCTGGTAACATGAGGCTTTCCATTTTGTCCAGTGGCATTTTAGGCATAGCAGATTAAAAAATACACTAATCACATTATTTTTGTGCCTTTATGTCATTTATTGCCATTTGTTTGTCTTGACCTGTTTAAAAACTCTTTCATGTCATTGTATAGTTTGGATATGTTGTTGCTTTCTGGTTTCAGAGAGTTGGGGGGATGTTGGGTTTTGTCTTAAGATACACATGCTTTTGCATCTTGTTCTCATTAGTGTGTTAGTTTCAGGCTTCCTGAAGAGTTGGAAGCACAGGAGCACATCAGTTCCAGCAAATGTTAGGTGTAGCAAGGTCAGCTCAGCAGAGAAGTGGGACAGAAGAATCTGTATGTGGCAGAATCCACTTCATGTTGGCTTTTTCTCGTCATGCGGCAGACTCTTGTGATTCAGCTGAGGACCAGCCAGCACTGCTGAGTCAGCCTCTGCTAGAAATACACCAGCTTTAAGTCTGCCATCATTACTCTTTTCTTTTTATTTTTTTTCTTTCTTTTTTTCTCTCTCCCTGTCTCTTGCTTTTCTCTAGAGCTTGCAGTGTTTGGATGTGTCTGTCCTTGGTGAGTTGGTCCCTCGGCTGTGTGAGCTGATCAAAAGTGGAGTTGGCCTTGGCACAAAGGTACGTCTGTGGTTTTAATAGCTCTTTTGGAAATGAAGAAGGGAATATAGAGCAGTGTCGATGTAAATGTGGTTCCTGTGACTATGTCTTTTAAAGCAACAGCTTGGGTTCATACATACTGGAGTCATTTGACATCTGAGTCCCTCTCCACAACATCAGTCTTCTGAATGTGTGCTGCCATAGCCTCCTCTAGGCTACATGGCTGCTGTGCTCTATGACACATTAGTACAGAAGGTTGTCCTTGATTGCTGTAAATCTTCTAGGATCATCTATTCTGTGTGTGGGTCAAATTCCACTTCCTATTTCAGTTCTTGTTATTCATGTTTTGCAAACTTTTACTGCTGCTACTTTTATTGCTCTTGGATTATGAGAATAGAGGTAGGTGGGTGTAGATCATGTCTCACAAGTGCAGGTGAGTACACCATAGCAAGTATTAACAATAATAACCAGGGGCAAATATTGTTTATCTTACCTTTGTTTTCCCTTGCAATCTTCCAGGGGGGCTGTGCCAATGTAATTGTGTCATTAACCACACAGTGCCCTCAAGATTTAACACCTTATTCAGGTAAGGTTTGTCTCTGAGTGTCAGGTTTTAAAGGTGCTTTTTGTTGCTGTGGTGTTCCTTTTTTAGCAGAAGAATGCTCTTTATATGTGTATTTTTATCAAAGAGCTGTTTGAAGTTACCTTTTTTGTTTGAGATTGGCATGCTTGGAGTAAGTTCAGTACCTCAAATTGGAAGAGGTAGAGGAAGGAGTTGAGGGAATTCACTCGCACTGAGCAGGAATAGGCAAAAATATTTCTTTACTTTCTTGGAGCAGTATAACAATGCCTGTGTTAGTGTAGCACTGTCAGTACGCACTTGTTCCTTTAACTTGAGCTATGGGTAGGCCATGAACAGCAGCTTTGCTTCATTGGGTCTCTAGAAAGAATAGCACGTTTCTGTTGCAGAATAGAAATGAAGCTGAAAGCATGATCAACTGGAGTGCTTGCATATAGGAGCCTCATCAGTCAAGATGTGCAAAAAACTAGCACTAGTTTAGACATAAGGACTTACAGACTTACAAGCCCACTACATGCAGTGAGGAAAAATGCATAAGTTCAGGCAGTCTAATGAAATGCAGGCTATTGTAATTCTTGCCATAGCAATAAAACATGATGCTTTTGATAGAGTCAAGTCTCTTCCAACAGGCAAACTTATGAGCGCTTTACTTAGTGGCCTGACTGATCGCAACAGTGTGGTACAGAAGTCTTTTGCCTTTGCTATGGGGCATCTAGTCAGGGTGAGTTGGGCTTTAAATTTTATTTTCTTTCTTCATTGGTCATATTCTTTGAGGCATTTGAATAATTTGAGTCTCTTCCTTGTTACAGACTTCCCGGGACAGTAGCACTGAGAAGCTGCTGCACAAACTCAGCAGCTGGTACATGGAGAGAGAGGGTATGTTGCTTTCTATATTGTGATGCTTGTTTCACTGGCTGAATAGTTCCTATACAATTTTACACAATACTGTGCATTACTCTGCTTTCCAAGAGGCAAACCAAGCAATTAAAAGGATAATCCTGCTTCCAAGTCATAATGTGCTTGTTTTGCTCTTTCAGAGCCAGTTTACAGAGCAGGCTGTGCTTTAACTGTGCATGCTATGGGACGCTACAGCCCAGATGTACTGAAGAACCATGCCAAGCAGGTGCTGCCCTTGGCTTTTCTTGGAATGCATGAAATTCCCGAAGAAGAAAAAGGAGAGAAAGAGAATTCTACTTTATGGACTGAAGTTTGGCAGGAAAATGTACCAGGTATGTTGTGTTAAGAATAGCAAAGCTTTCTGGGAATCATGGGATAAGAAATAGTATGCTTTCTGGAATTCAATTTTGAAAATACAGAGTTCTCATGGTAAGAGATTTGGGAAGCTTGTTCCCATTTTCTTCCTTGATCTAGGTTTCTTGTATGAAGATTACCTTCTTTGGCTATTTAAAATAATTACAGGGGCATTGATCACAATGATGGACAGGCACAGTAGAAGTATTTTAAAATTGTAATACACTGAGTGCCACTGTAATATGGCCCTGATGGTACAGATAACTGGGCATCTTTGGAAATTTTGATGCCAGCCTTTAGAGGCTGCTGCACACTTTAAAGTTACAGGGGTTTTGGCCTTTCTCTCTTGTTGGAGATATCTGTGGTAATACCTGTAGTTTTAGCTTCAATGAGTGAATCTGTGCTATAGAAGTGCAATTCTTTCTATAGAGGAAGATCTGGATCCATTATAGTGTTGTTTTGCCGACACTTCTAGATTTCAGATCTGGTTCCTCAGTCACAAATGATTTTTGAGAGTCTGAGAAAGGAGCTAAAAAAAGGTTTTCTATTAACCTGTTCTTGGAAGGGAAAAAAAAAAAAGACATTATATTCCCTGGAAACAAGCTAACACAATGTCTGCTATATGGAAGGACTGAAATGAGCTCTGTGTCTAAATACACAGCAAAGACTTTTTTTGGAACCTTTAGAAAACAACTCATCTTCAGCCAGGATGAGAGGAACTCACATTTCACAAAGGCCTGAAGTAGACCTTTCTGATGTGTCTCATAGCCAAAAACCCCAATAGATCTGTAACTGGTTGGTTTTTGGTTTTTTCAGGGTAGGGCTGGGCTTGTTTGTTTGTGGTGTTTTTTGTTGTGTCGTTTTTTGTTGTTTTTTTTTTTAGTAAGGTTTGTTTGTTTTGTAGCAAAATTAGTTTTCCTCCATTTGACATGCAGGTACTCAGGGTGGGATCAGACTGTATTTGCAGGAGTTGATATCCATCACCCAGAAGGCTCTGCAGTCCCAGTCCTGGAAGATGAAGGCTCAGGGAGCAGCTGCCATGGCATCAATTGCCAAACAGACAGGTTCCCTTGTACCACCACATCTGGGAATGGTGCTCTCTGCACTGCTGCAAGGCCTGCCGGGGAGAACCTGGGCTGGGAAGGTAAAGAGGGAATTGTCATGTTATGGTTTACTATGAGCCCAGCAGTGTGCAGCCCTTGAGTCAGGAAATGCAACATTCTCTGCTGCAGAGCAGCACGATAAGAGTGCTGATGCAGAGAGTCTGCCTTTTGTCCTACATTTAGCAGATACAGAAATGACCTGGAAGATAGGTAGGTGAAATTCAGACTGCCTTAGGAGCTTGGTTCCCAATTCAGCTTATTCCACTGTACCATTCCTAGCCTGGAGGGAGACTAGGATGTGCTCAGTGGTGCTGCAAGGCCCATTTCTGCTGCCAGTTCCATGCAGATTGAAAGCTAAGTCCTCTGCAGGAGGTATGGCAGGAGATAGACATTGCCTCTTCAAACTGATGTCAGAGACATATTTCCCCACTGCCCCTTACAGAATAACACAAAGGTTTGCTCTGTACAGTAGGACTGTGCATTTTGGCTATGTGGCACTTCTCAGTGATGTCTCTTTTATCATTGCAGGAGGAGCTGTTAAAGGCCATTGCCAGTGTTGTTTCTGCGTGCAGGTAGGTGGCTTGAATGAGGTGGTACTCTCAGAATCTGAGATCTCAAAAGGGAGGTTGTGGTACAGTGTTTCTGCATGTAGGGTACTAAGTAGATTCTACAAAGTTTGTCATCACCATTCTGATCTCCTATCAGCATGTGAGGAGCAAGTGATGTTTCAGAGGAACCTGCAGAAGTAAATGGTTGATTTAGAGGGGAAAAGGAGGATGTTGAGAGGCCACAATTGCTAAGAGGAAAATAGAGACTAAGGGGGAAGATGGAGACCTTAAATGGGAAAAGGAGGAAGAGGTAGAAGAGTAGTAAGGGAGCAAGTGCCTTGGAAGAATATGAGAAAAGAAAATAAAACAGGGAGAACACACAAGGAGTGAGAAAGAGCACCCCAGTGTAACTTCTTTTACAATTACTGGTAGGCAACTGAGTTCCTGGACACAGGAATTAATTCCTCTCTGGGAACAGTGGATTTTGGGAAGAGATTAACATGGTAGTGTCCGTGTGCCTTGCATTTCAGTGCAGAGCTGCAGAAGTCAGTGCCTGGTCAGCCCACCATCACAGATGTCGTCCAGGCTCTCCTGAAAGAATGTCGTAAAGACAACCTGAAGTATAAGATGGTGGCACTGCGCTGTGCAGCTGGGGTGCTGCAGGCAACAAAGGAAGACCGATTCCAGGAACTTGCTGATATCATCTTTCCCATGATAAAGAAGGTGACAGTTCAACTTCTTAAGTTTTCTCTTTCAAAGCAGAACACTCAAGTGGTGACAGTCCCAGTGAATGCTGGCTTGGATGCCCGGCTTCTGCCAAGAGGGCTGATGATGCAGGGGACTCCCCACACTCAAGCCAGGTCTTTGGTGGGGCTGAATACCAGACAGTTGGTGAGCCCTGGGGTGGTTTGCTTGTGTTGCCAAAATTCTGAATTAGCCCAACTGTTTTCTAGACAAGAGTCCTGCTGGGATGTCCACCACTGCCCTTTACCACTTGAAAAGTTAATTCCTAGCTGGCAGCAAAAGGCTTCTGGGAAGCTGTGTAGAGGGCTCAGTATCAGCAGAGCCTTGCAGCTCTGCAAGTGGGACTCGTGTAGTGCAGGCTCGTGTTTGAGTGCCAGGCTGCAGAGCCCGCTGTACCCCTTTGCAGGCTACCAGCAGTGCCAGAGCTGGGCACAAGGGCTGGTGTGTGCCGACTGCATGGGAAGACTGAGCTGCACTGCCCTGTGTGCCTAGCCGGCCCTCATACTTCTGTCAGTCACACCTTCCATCATGGCCTCCGCAGAACTCTCTGGAGAGCATGGGAGCGGCTTTTCCAAAGCATGATGAAGAGGATGAGGACATGAGGGAGAAAGAAGTTCAAATGGAGTCCCTGATCTGTGCCTTTGAGACCCTGGGCAAAGCCTGGCCAAGGAGCCCGGAGACACAGTGTAAGTCACCTACCTGATGACATGCAGAATAAACTATTTTCTCTTAAAATGAAAAATGGAAGAGGGGAAGGACCTGGAGATCATGTGTACTGTGCAAAGAGTGCAGGAGAAGATGCAGGATCTCACTGCAGGCAGCTTGTAAGGGTCTTCAGTGAGAAAGCTGCCCCAACAGCCTTCCTCCAAAATAACTCATCCTTGAGAAAAGTCTTTACTGTTGTCTTAAATTCACAAAAATGTTCTAAGCTTATAGATATGTAGGGTGGGTGAGGTGGCTTGTCTAATGAAGAGAAGCCTAACTCTACTGCTCACGTTTACGTTTGCGTCAAAGCTGATACAAAGTGGAAGATTTGGGAATAAAAGGAGAGGAATGGGAAAAGGTTGCATTTATTAGCATGCCAGAGTGTGTAATGCAGCTGTTTTGTCTGCCAGCATTTGTAATGAGTGAGTTGATGTGGTGAAGATTTTCAGGGTCACTCATTACAAGATGTTGACTTGGTCATATGCAGTGATTAGCTTGATGTCACTTGTTACGGAGCACTTTGGAAACGGACCAGTGTTTCCTTCTGCCTTCCCCCATGGTAACATTGTGGTGTCCTTATTTTCCTGTAGGTTGCTATCGCCGAGAGTTTTGCAAGTTAATGTGTGACCGTCTGAAACTTAGCACATGGAAAGTGCAGCTTGGAGTGCTACAAGCCATGAACGCCTACTTTCAAGGGTAATTCTTTCTGCAATCCACTTCAGTGATTTGTCTTCTCTTTTTTGCTTGAACCTGTTTAATGAACTTAATGACACTGAATTCTTGGCAAGTTGAGCAGACTTCTGTCCCAGTGATGCAGGGTGCCTGACTGTTTTTGCATTTGACAGGCTAATGCTGTTTGATGAGGAGCACTCTGACCCTGTGGCTTTGACAGAAATACTGTTGGAAACCTGTTCCTCTATCACCCATTCTTTAGGTAAATGGACTTCTGGTGTGTGATGGATGATGAATTGCTTGTTAATACCATTGTCCTCTGGGGGTTTGTGTGGTAGAGGAAATGCAGAATAAACAGAAGTTGTCAGAGATAACATTTAGCCATTCCTTCCACTGCATTGTGATTATCGTGAAGTTCTAATGCTCAGGACAGTACTGTGCAGTTCACAGAGAAGTGCATTCCTCTGGTGCAAGAGAGCTCTGCAAAGGGAAGGAAAGAGAGACAGCAGACCATGCAACCTCTCAGAACACAATCAAGCTGTTCCCGATGTAATGAAACACAAGCTTTTCTCCACCACCATTCAGACGTCTAACATATGCATTATGTATCCAGGATTATAGTATCCAAAAATTACCCCAAATTTTCTGAGATAGCCAGTGCATGAAACTCCAAGGCTTAGAGGCTCTACCGGAGCAGGGTGCTCATATATTAAGTGCTGCTTTTGTCATGTTGACAGTCATGGGCCTCTTTGTTACTTTGGTAGTGTTCCCACTTGTCCTGTGACTGTAACAGTGCCCCACGTCTTGTACCTGCATGTGGTCTTATTTCTGATATGCCTGAAGACAGCACCTGCTTTAGTGCTAGCTACCAATTCAGAGACCCCTTTGGAGAAAGTTTCTTTCAGGTATCAGTCCTCGTGGAATGAGGACTAGGGTCCTCACCTTAGTAAGATTTTAGCTCAGAGACCAAGTAACTTTCTGTGACAAGCTTTTGCTTTGATGGCTGGCATGTGGTTTATGTACCCTCACTTAATGCTACATGTGAACATTTGCATGGTCTCTAGCCAGTATGACTCGCTAGAACATTGTTATGCATAGAAGTTGTCTGCCATCACCTTGCAGCTATGGCAGCATTTTGTTCCCTGTTGGAATATATAAGGAACAGTAGCCTTGTGGTAGTGGCAGAGGCAATGCACAAGGTTTAGTTGACTTGTCAGCCTCCAGTTGTTGACTTTCTGCCATTCAAATGTGCCTGTTGTTCAAGTGGGCACTGCAGACTGACAGCACAAACAAGAGCTCAGTGAACTGGGCTAACAAAAGTGGTCTGGAGATCACAGAGGTGACTGCTTTTTGTAAGGTTAAAGCATTTGGTTCTCAACGTGGTTTTGGGTTCTCTTGTCTGTTGTTTTCTTTAAATCCCTTAGAAAACAAAAGCTACACATCCATAAGAACAGAAGCTTTGTCTGTGATACAACTGCTGCTCACCAAACTACAAGGTGAGACTTTTTACTTCCCACCTGGAAGAGCCACTGCTTGGCACCTGGCTGTATGGCCTGGAACTCTGGAGAGATGGCCTTACCTTCTGCTTGCAGCACTGGGTGATTCAGGGGAAGCTGGGACTTGGAAGTAGGAGAGGCCTTGAAATAACCAAGGCTAATATCAAGTTATAAAGTACTGTTGGATATTCCTTTGGTGAGGAAAGCATTCAGCAAAGAGGGTCCCAGATGGAGCTCACAGAACTGTCTCATCAGATCTATCTGGGTTAAATTCAAGCTCCATAGAAAGGGTGCTCCTCTTAGTACAGAAGAGTGATCGTTAACCTTTTCAGTGTCAAGTTTGGTTTGTCATTATTATTTAGTATTCAAGCCTTGCAGAACTGACTTCATAGGGTGAGGTGTTCTTAGGTCTCAGGTTCTTAAGTGTCTGCAGTTGTTATGTAGCAAATTTTTCCTTTGGGTTTCTGGTTTGCATTTCATGTTTCCTTTATTCTGGCAAAAATATTACGTACTTCTTTCATGAGCCAGTTGCAACACGGGAAACATGGTTTTTCAGGCCCTTGTGTTCACATGTTGCAGGCTTAGACAATGATACCTGGTCTAGAGAGATGCAGCTCCCTGGCAGGAGGACAGTACATGCACCTGAGCATCCAGGTGAATCTGAGTTCTCCTGGAAGTGCAGTACAGATGTGAGTGAAAGGTTGAAGCAGTCAGTCTCTTAGCCTGTCTGAGGAAAGCAATGTGCTTTTGGAATTTTTTTGTTTTGTTTTCTGATGTTCATGTCCAATACCTGTCTGTCTTTATCTGCACAGAAGCTCAACAGTGGGAAAGCCTGACACAAGAAAGCAGAGAACACCTCATTCATTCGTTGTCTACGATGGCATCAGATAGCAGACCTGAGCTACAAGAGAGGGCGTTTGTGTTGAAGAAAACACTTGAAAATCTTGACTAAGTTGTAAAACATAAATTTCAAAGTGCCATGTAAAACAAAAACAAAAAAGTGCAGTGGTCTGAAAAACAAGTGGGGAAATGAAGATTACTCTGTAGGATGCATCATTCCTGGCCAAAATTAAAAATGCCTTAAATACTTTTCCCCATTTATATTATTTTTATTCTTAAGCTAATTGTTAGTTGTTTTATCAGCAAATACCTCTATCTGCCCTAGAGTGTTTGTGAGTGTGCAACATAAAAAACCCAAGGGCAAGATGCTTTTTTTTTTTTTAATCGGCAGAAGAATGTTACTCAGACCCCCTTTGTCTTTCAAAAAAACGGTTGAAAATCCACCAGCACAGAAAGTGAAAAGCATATTTAGTTTTCACATTTTTTGTATGTAGAGATCTGTTAGCTGGTGTCTACTCTAGTAGTGCTGGCGTTTGTTGTCTGTAGAGAACAAAATGCTTCCCTTGATGAAGCCTGTGTTTGATTCCTGTGGCTTCCCAGGGACAGGGTTTCATCTGACATCCACCTCTGCTACTGTTTGCTACTCCCTTGCAGCCTGTTGTCTGTGCATTATGAAAGGCAGAGTACTGTTACCTTCACTCCTTCCTCCTTCTCTGACCTCACCATGGATTGACCGAGACTATGCCTTCCCCAGCTGGCAACCTCGGCTTCCCAAACTTTAAATGAGAACTTTTTCCCCCAAAGGATGCACAAGAGCGCACTTTACTGAGCTGTGTGGGACAAAGTTGAGCCTAGTTGGCACCCAGGTGGAACACTGCTCTTCTCAAAATTGTTTTGCATGGACACTCCTTAGCTCCAGGAAATAAAATTTAAAAAATGGAAAACAATCTTTTTTAGATATGTTTTTGAAGAGCGTTTGAAGTTTGAAATTACCCATTTTTTAAGAGTGGTAATGTTTTATTCCCTTCCTGTTCGTAAACCTGTTCTTGCTTTGGAAACCTGCAACAATTTAGACTTGTCAATATTTGTAAGAAACTGAGTCATTTGTCATTTATCAGAGCCCAAGTCATGCTGGTTTCTAGCAATTTGCACTTCAGAAGATTATATCTGCATTAACATGGGAGTAAAATTGCTATATGGTGATGTGGCCCTGCTGCCTGTCTCCTTTTTGTTCCCTCTGACAAAAGACAAATTTGACCACTATAGCAACAAACAATAGTGTGAATATAGCACTGCTCCATAATCTGACCAGTATGTGTACAACTTTTTGGGGATAAATGCTTTGCTGATGGTGAAATAAAATCATTAGCGTGGGCAATACCATATTCACGGCTTTCAGCACCGGAAGGCTTGTTTCTTTTCTTGCAGTCTGCAGCTCCTTTCAGATCTGCTCTGTTGAGAGGATTGCTCAGATGACATCACATTTCCTTCATGCCCATTTGTTCAGATTCAGGTATGCAGTACCTATTTTCCCCTCAGGTGCCATTCCCCAGTCAGTGTTTCCTGGTACTGTAAGTCTCGTTGTCTGACTTGCTCTCCATAGGGAAGGCTATAATTGGTGCACACCTGCTAAGAGAATGTCGAGAAGAAATGGGCAGAGCTGTCCACTGTGGCGCTTGTGTAGCAGAAACCTCAGCAAGCACTATTGCATTGTACATTAGAACTGGTCAGTGGGCAACTCCTCGGTGCTGGGAGCTGGTGCTATAATGTTTTGATTTACACCTTGTTGCAGGGAGCTACTCTTTGTTTACGTGTAGTTTGAACTATTGAGCACAGTGTACATTTTAAAATTTTGCTGGGCAATTCATTTTGCAGTATCTTTAAAAACTTGCTTACCGTGACATGTAGTGTCATGAGTGCA
>VWZU01015490.1:78560-100616 GCA_013397095.1 Sterrhoptilus dennistouni
TTAATTAGGTGAATATTATCAGTGATGCTTTGCTGTAGCAGTTCATTGTCTGACTTGGGTTTTTTCATACTGGAGAGTGACAGTAACAGACAAGTAAGAGCCTCCATGTCTCTGGTAATTTGAGCTTTCACTGTGGACTGGAGTATTCAGAGGCAATGCCTACTATGGTCTAATGACTGTACGTAGAATAACTGTAATCATTGTCAATAGCAACCTGAATTTCTCTATTGGGGATTTACACTAGAGGGAAGAGCGCATTCTAGGAATTCTATAAAACAGCTGGATTAACAACTCTGGCCAAGAGTGTTGGGAAGGTTAGAGACAGTATGACACTTTCTGAATCACAAAGCAATACGTCTTTCTTGTGATTACAGAGCAGATTCAGAGCTCCTCTCTAAAGCATGTGCCTATACACAAAACCTACCTGTACAAAAGTTAATTAAGTCAGAGGTTTGATTTCTACCCCCCTCGCATTTGTAAACTTGATAGGATTAAAAAAAAAATAGATGTGGCCTTCCTAGAGTTTCTCCTCTGAAAGTGATTGCACTATGTAAAACACACTGTATTTTGCCCAGCCACGGGCATTTCTTGTGCTGCTGCAATGCTTTGTATACCTGGAGTGCAGTGCGCAGACTTGACTCTAGCACTCTCACTCTGACTTACAAGCTGTTGCTTAAATGGATGTATATTGAGAAACATTTTCTAATGTTGCAAGATCTCCATCAAATTTACTGCAATCTGTACTGTCCAAACATGTGAATGGTCTGACTGAAAGAAAACCCTCCTGCTTACCAAAAAGGTAAAAACTAAATAAAAGCTGCATGACCTGTTCCTTGGAGTAACTGGCAGTGTTTTTTCTGCTGCAGTGGGTATTTTATAGTGTTCCTGCGCTCCAGATTCAGTGTGCTGCTGTTGTGCTCCCTGCTGGCCCACTGCCTTTGCCCCACTGAGACGCATGGTGGCTATGCAGTCCTGGAAGGAACTGTGTGTTTTTGAACCCATAGCTTGGTCTCCTGCAACCAGCCAGCATTAGGACATGTGTTTGTATTACACATACTTTGCATTTATTATATATATAGTCTTGTATATATTACATATACACGGTAGATGAAGCCATAAGATTACAGACTTACTGAAATGGTGTTCAAGAACTTCAGTATTTCCAAATTATTCCAGACATGCACACATTTCCCCCTCCCCCATTGCAACCTCACTTAGATGTACTTTTCTAAACTGTATTCAGAGCAAGAAAATGAAGGAAGAGACACAAATGAGGTAAGCAGAGGACAGCGTGCAAACACAAACCTCACCAAGTGGCTGAAGCATCATCTGGCAAGGGAAATGCTGTCAGACCATACACAGATCATGCAGGGGTTTTGCTGTGGAGAGCAGAGAGCTGCTCTGCAGTGCTATGATAAAGCTGGTTTGGGCTTGAGCGCCACAGACATGTCATTTCCGGCCAGTGAAAGCAGCAGAATACACCCAGGCAAGTTAAAAATTGAGAAAGGGTTCAATTCTGAGAAGACAGTGTTCAGTGAAAAACCTTGAGGAAGGAAAGCACACAGGTTGTGCAGTTACATTTAGTAACAGGTTAAAAAATATAGAAATAGCTTGGGAGTTCGTTGTTGATTGTTACTACACTGCAAACATGTCTTCTAAATGCTATAGAACACAAGTAGTTGAATCAGCTTTTCCTCACCTAAAGGCTCTAAGTTTACAAAGCTACTGCTTATGAACATTTATGTGTAAATGTTAGAGGAATGGCAGGAATTACAGCACACCATAAGGATTAAAATTGTCCAGCTTACTTAGTAGGTCAGATTGTTACAGACTATTTCCTATGAATTTCAGTTCTTGATAAGATGCAGATCTTAAACATTAAAACACATTGAGAAAAATTTTGAAAGCAACAGGGAGCACTTAAGAAGGTGCTACTATGTGTCAACCATCACTGCTTCCCAGCTTTACAGGCGGTTTTTCTCCTTCAATATTTTACTTATTTTCTCATCTTTCTTGCAGGCAGGCTCATTTTTTCTGTTTTGATGCTGACTGTATCTTGCAATAGTGGATACACCATCCACAAACCTGGTCTTGTAGAGGACATTTGCATTGTTGAACATTCCATCTTTCAAAGACACCACAATAAACTGAAACAAACCAGAAACACTTAAAATAAATGTTGCTGTCCAAACACTAGAAAGAGACAGGACTCCTTTTCCTTCATTTGGCTAATACCTCAGAAATAATCTTTAAGAATTATTCTAAAACTAACCAAGGCCCAACAGAATGTACCACACAGGTCAACGTACACCCACTTTTTCTGCAGCTAATGACACTTCTGTCTATATCTCAGCACCTGGCCTGGGATACAGTCCACAGTGCAGGATGCCTGTTCGTGATGGAAGAAAACATAGAAAAAATGGTGCCACTAATTATGAAAGAATGTAGGATCTTACCTAGTCAAAAGATACTACTCAAATAATTTTGCAATACTGGTAACAAATATTCCCCTCCTCACTTATGATTTGGAATGGACAAGTCTTTACATCAAATAGAGATGGGTACTGTCTTCTTTTCACGAACAGGTCACAATGATACAGAGATCCTTTCCAGTAGTGCCTGACTTATTTCAGTAGGGTCAACATGAAATATATTTAACCTCAAGTTAACTATGTCTAGGCAAAAAAAAAAATTCAGTATGTTGTCAAGCCTGAAATTGAGTGTATCACAGATACTGCTCCCTATTGCTCCATTTTAACCAGTGCAGCAACAAAATTCAAGTTTCACCATTGCCCTGTCAGCCTAGCTTTTAGCTGAAACAACTCAGAAATATAACATGCATTTCTTAGGATAAAAGAGCTAAACAGCTCAGAGTCCTCCGTGCCAGACTGCCTTTGGAAATAATGGATGGAACTCTGAGCAACCTGGAAGGTGTCCCTGTGACAGGGGACTGATACAGATGATCTTTAAGCCACCTTCCAACCCAAACCATTCTATTACCACAATAATTTCGAGATCATACCTGGGAGTGTTTGAAATGAGTTTGAAGCATCTGCCCAATATTCTGGGTATGAGAAAGATCAAGGGCTGCATCCACTTCATCCAAGATGTAAACTGGGGCAGGCCTGAAGAGGAGCATGGCTAATATCAAGGATAAGGCCACCAATGATCTAGTATGGAGACAAGAAAATTATCATTTACTATAGTCTGAAAGGCTTTGGCTTTTGAAAACAATCGTTGAAAGGCAAAGAAGGTGGTAAAGGGTCTCTGAATCATGAGTATGATGAAGAGCAGGTACTGGCACTGTTTGGCCTGGAGAGGAGACCCAGGAGGGACCTCATTGCTCTCTACAGCTGCCAGAAAGGAGGGTGTCACCAGCTGGGGGTTGGCCTCTTCTCCCAGATAATGAAACAGGTCAAGAGGAAATGGCCTAAAGTTACACCAGGGTAGGTTTAGATTGGATTAGGAAAAATTTCTTCACTGAAATGGTTATCAAGCATTGGAATGGGTTGCCCACAGAAGTGGTTGAGTCAGCATTTGTGGAGAGATTTAGAAGACACATAGATGTGGGGCTTTGCAACATGGTTTAATGGTGGACCTGGAAGTTAACTTAAGGGTTGGACTTGATGATCTTAAGAGAGTTTTTCCAGCCTAATTGATTCTATTATTCTAAAATGCTCCCTCAAAAGTACATTACTGCTATGATTCTGAAGAGATGGAGTGATAATTCCTCATTTCGAAATGTGAAGTCTTCTGTCAGAAATAGCAAATATTACTTCTTATTGAAAGATCATGTTAATTGGGTGATAATATTTAAAATTATGCTGTTGTTCTATTCCAATTGTGACTTTTCCATTTATGTTTTTCTATGTCTGGTTCTTTAAGTATTCTGTCCTTCGTAAGTTCTGTATCTTTGTCTCACCTTTTCCCATGTTCTGTTTGTGCTTTTCAGTTTGTTAAGATTTTTTTCCTTAGAAGTTGTAAAGAAGAACATGGTCTACCTGGTCACCGAAGACAGTGGAGAAGAAAACTGTTGCACTACTTTTATACCAGGGAAATACTTGCATATATAGATTTTTGTGGTTACAACTCAAGGAGAGGAATATTTGGTTCAACATTACATCAGTACTACCTAGGATTAAATGTGGTTTTCTCACCATTCTTTTTTTTGCTACTTCTGTGTCACAGAACCTTGTTTGTTATCTTATACTAAGTAAAGTATTGTTCTAAGTCAGAATGTATTAATAGTGCTTCCAATATTGAGTCCATTTGGAAGGAGGCAGAGTCCCTGACTTGACAAGGAAAAGATTAATTTTTTGTTTTCCAGAACTTTAATTAGTTAGATGTATCAATTACATACACAAAAACAATGGAAAACAAATGAATTCACTAACCTTTGTCCTCCACTAAGTTCTGTTAAGTTTTCCTTCCAGGTGTTTCCTAAGGCAACTTTGAACTCCATACCAACTAAGACATTGTGAGTTTTAGAGGCTGCCAGCACAGCTCTGGCTCCAGGTAAGAGTGTTGAGAAAATGGAACCAAAGTCTTCATTCACCTAGAAGTCAGACCACAAAAGATGTATGAACCTGCTTTGGATCAAAAGCACAAAGAGTGAAAAACACAGTGGCAAGCAGCATGACGCTCAAGACATCTTTCCCAGTTCAAATTGGTGAATTCCCATGTCACATACAGGACAGTGAGAAAAAACTAGCTTTTATTTTTTCTGTACTGAAGAGAGAAGCAACACCAAAGGATATATGACACCTCATACTAAGCATTTTAGAAAGGTCCAGTGCAAGATGTATTGGAAGGCTTCTTTATGCTATCAGCCAGGGAAATCGTTATGCCCTAACTCGAATTTATTAACTGGCAAATTGCAATTTCTCCCAATTAATGGACGACTAAAAGTGCAAGCATCATGTAAGAGATACATTCTGGCATTCTCCCCACTCTTTTTCTTCCCAGGTTTACTTAAGCCATGTCCCAAGGTATGGGATGCAACTTTGTATATGCAGACAAAATGTAAAATTTCCTAGGTTTAGAAATTTGTCTGAAAACACACTTATTCCACCACATGTGATGCTTTTGTATTACAGCTCACTACTTTCTGCCAATCACGGTTTTTACAACGGAAAGGCACCATTTTGTCAGTGATATCCTAAGTACGGGCAGGATAGTTAATAATTAAAAGGACACTCCATCTATGTGCAATTTAATCTTGGTTAAAATCAATTTTCTCAAAGGCCAAAAAGCACAAATTCTGCTGGTACAGCAGAAAAAAAGAAGTCAAAAGATTTCCATGTAGAAAGGGATAATGTTATACTTTTGTTATATATGAGAGACCTGGTAAAAAGGCAGAGTGCCTAGGTAACAGAAACATAAACCAGACATTTAGCAACACTGGTATCCTCTACCCCAATATTGTGTATACTGACAGTAAAAGGAGCAGTACTGCAGGTCCACAGCCCTGCACCATAGAGGACAACATAGAACCAGAAAATTTAACTCTGGTGAAATATTAGTTTAAGAAAAGAAAAAATACTAAAAATAAAACCTGACTGTATTTCAATATGCCTTAACCTTAACAAAATTTTGTGGGCACTAAAAGGGAATGAGAAAGTAGTTTTGCAGGTTGAACTGGACCTTTACAATTGTCAGAAAATTCATGTCTTCTACTCAAAACTGGGAATAACAGCAGAAATTAAGTGGTTATTTTTAATTAGGTCAGGGGTAATAGTTCTGAAAACAGACTTTTTTCCCAAGGAAATATGCAAAACAGTAATCTAAAATAAATCTGATCCTCTACTAAAACATGAAGATAAATTTCAAGTGTCGTACCTTTTTCCAAGCAATATCTAAAGTTTGTTTTTTCTTCCGGTCAAGCTCTTCAATAACTGCAAGAATTTTTATCTTGTCATTCTCTACAATTCTTTTTTTCTTCATTAAGTCATTGTACTGGTGCAACGAGAAGGAAAGATTGATTTCAATGAACTTTGTGCTCAAATGCATTTTGTGCTAATCTTACAGCTTCGCCTGTATCATTGTGTAGCTATGAAATAGTCATTACAAGATTAAAATCCAGTGCATATTCGACAATCAGCAAAAGGGAAGCACAATACTGCTCTGAAAGTTGCACTTCCAATAATTTGCTTTTCCATAGAAGAAAGGATGCTTCTGGAGGCTGATAGGAGGAAACAGTACTAGGAAAGTTGAAGGGTAAAATCAGGCGGCAGTTTTCAGACAATCCCAGAATAGCTTGAAGATACAGATTAATTCAAGACAACCTTGTTACAACATCAAGCTATCATGCTTGAAGATGAATATTTTTTGTCTACAGCTTTTAACACAATATATGGTTCTCAGATACTCTGATGGATGCCATTAAATTTGCTAATGCTTCAACTTAGGATGAACTGGGGAAGGAAGGAATAAAATAGTATTTTTTACCATCCAAAGTCAAGATTGTGAGTGACCTAAAAACCAATGAACAGTATGCCAATGAACAGTTCAAAGATGTAAGATTAGTATGAAAGAACCAGCAAAAGGTTTCCTGCTGTCTCAGGAGGGTTTAGTTTTATTTTTGGTGTATTGAGAAATAGAGGACATGAAAACAGAAAGCTACATTACATATATTTATATATGTATACCATATGACCAGCCAGCTCAATCTTTATAGATTAAAGCACAGAATGTTTACCCTTTCCTCTGCATCAGAAAGCATGTTCATAGCTCTCATGTTCACATTCCTTCCCAACTTCTCTTTATGCTCCTGCAATTTCTGCAGCTTCTGACTTGCTTCTTTAGGGTTGCTGCTTTTGAAATCATAGGCTGTGTTTGGCTGGCCAAAGAGGGGTTTGTCTGAAGCTATCCACTTGTATTCTTTCAGCATTTTGGTCACCTGTAAACAAAAAGATATGTTGAGGCTTTTTCCTTATCCTTCTCAAATGTGAACTAAAAATTTTAAAAAACCAACAAAAAAACCCCCACCTACATTCTGAAATTACATTAGTTCTTCTACTCCAACGCAGCAAAGGTACATCTTTACAAAGCTTTGTGTGATTTCTTTCATTGTGGACAAACCAAGAATTTAAGGTAGGTTTCATGTATATCTTACAGACTTACTTGAAGTGCTCTTTTTCTACATTTGAACTATACCAATGTCATCATGGAATTACCTTCTTTAATTAGTTATCTAATTTGTCCATACAGTCAGAATGTTCTTATTGATCACTTTCTCACTGTGACCTATCCTCTGTTACTCCATACAGATAAGCTCTTTCACAATGTACAATTTCCACTCCCTCTTCCTCAGCTAAAACTTTTCACATTAAGAGCTGCAAATATAACAGTGCTTAAAGAAAAACTGCTATTCCCTTTGCATGTGGCAAGGGAAATAACCATTTTTGGTCACAAGATGTGAAGAAAAGTACAATTTTGAAATACCTTGGCAGCAGCATCAGCAGCCTCTTGTTGACATTTGGTGATGCTGTGTTCTAATTCTTTAACCTTAAGTTGTAATTCATTATTTTGTTCTCTGTATTTTACCATCTCTGCCGATTTGTCTTTAATTGCATTATCATGTAATGCAATTACTTCCTTTTGCTTTGCAAGCTCCTTCTGTGCTGTCTCTACAGATTCCTGAAAAAGCACATCAGCAGACATTTATTGGCCTCTTTTAAAGCTGGCATTAAGGCCTGATCAGAACTGACACAGCAATGAGAAAAAATTCACATGTGAAAGTGAAGCAAAAAAATAACTACCTAGGCTGATTGAGTGTGGTAAGCAATTATGCAGAAAAAAAATACACATTATAATGTGAGATTCAGAGGATCACACAGAGTAACATCAAAACAGATAATGAAACACAGTATTCACTTTTACCTCTGTCTTAGCCACTTCAGCCATCATAGCATTAACTTGATGCTGGTAGGATTTGATTGCTTCCTCTGCAGCTGCTATCTGTTGTTTATAGGAGACCTGCTCTTGTTTCAGCTCTTCAAGTTCCAGAACTAAAGCTTCGACTTCCTAAAGAGATGTTTTCCAGTTTATTAGTTATACTTAAATGGCAAGAATTAAGATTCAGTTTGATGTAGTAAATGCTGTAGAAGATAAACAGCACCCATTCCTGAGCAAGGGTACAATCTCACAAAAACAAAGAAAGACAAAAAACCTCAGTCTGTGACTATGTCAGTTACTACACAGTAGTATATTATCAAGTCCCAAAACTGAGAGCATTAAAACCTCAGGAGAATCAAACTTTCTGAATTTTGAGGTCACTTTTAACATTGAGAGAACTGCCAATAGAAGTGAAGTTTTACCTGCTGCATGTCTTTTATTTTTTTGCTTGAAGTGTCTGCCTTTTTCTTGGCATCGTCTAGTTTCTGCTCCGCATTTTTTCGTTCTTTTAGACACTCTGCTTCTGCATTTTTAATTTTATTCTCTAATTCCTTGTATTTTTTTTCTGCTTTCTTTTTGCTCTCTTCAGTTTTCTTTAGTGTCTCTTCACAATCCGCTGAATCAAGAAGTAGAGCACTGAGATTGAGCACTGTTCCCATCTTTAAATTTACATCCAAAACACCAACTGAAATAAATTTCTTTGCCTCCCACAGAAAAAAAGTGGTTGAACTCTCACTAGTTGCTGAAGTCAGATGTTTCAATGATTAGGCTAAGACAGTGTGCTGTTGCTACTAGTTATTGGTAGGGGACCAAACAGTCATTATGAAAATATGACCTTTTTTTCCTGATGGAGGGAGGACTATGGGAGCCACTACATCAAGTCTCAGGATCAAGAAGTAATTAATCAGATTACCTAACAAGATATCACCTCATCCCTAGAACGCCATGTCTAGATATGTATCACTTCTATCCATTTTGTTTGATGTTTTACTTGTTGCTGCATTTTTGCATTTTTGTCTTTTCTTAGCTATACTATTTTTTCCAGTGCTTTCTCATAATGCAAACTATAATATTAACCTTAAGCATCTACAGAAACAGCTTGAAAAAAGCAAAGGCTACTCAAATATGGGATTAAATCCATTTTTAAACTTCCCTATAAAGACATATTTTCCTTTATTACAATGAATGTAAAAACATTAAATAAGAGTATAACCTTTACTATAAGAGAATGACCCCTTTAAGAGAATCACCTCTATGCAAGTATACAGTGATTCTGTGTTTGTTGCATGTTCCAAAATATGAAGTTAGTATTTTTAAAGTAAAAATATTTCTTTCTTAAAAAAAGGATTCTGTTACTCAAACAGCCTGATATCCATCTCATTCTCAGCAATTAGTTTTCAGTTAAAAGAGTAAGAACACATTTGTCACCTATGGTTTTCCTCAGGGCAAGAAGCTCTTCCTCTTGTTTGTGGTAAGCACTTTGATGAAGCTTCTTCTGCAACAGCTCTGCTTCCTCAGACTTCATCTCCCATTGCTGCTTCAGTTGCTGGTACCTTTGGAGACAGTAGTGACACACACTGCTATATGGAAGGGTACCCAGCATCTCACTTTCAAAGCTGAACTAAGTAGATGAATATCTATATTCCATTTCTCAAGTGAAATACAATGATGACAAGTAGGGTAAATAAGCTTAAATGAATGAAAATCCAATATAATTGCTTTAATAATAATTGTGAGGTTTCTATGTATGTAAGTTATTATATATGCACTCCTGCTATTTAACCTTGATCTGACATATTAAAACAAATGCAACTCATGGAATTTGTCAACAATTCAGACACCACTTTTTCCCAACTGGCACCATGACAGATGTTAGACTGAAGAATTAAAGAAAAAATATCTGAAAGCAGATGTTCTTTCCTCCTCTTGGCAATATTTCTGGAAGTCTACTGCAGCTCAAAACAATTTGAAAAAAATAAATCCAGTTGGAAGATAGCAAGTTATGCAACACTACCTCCTTACAGCATTCTTGCAGAAGTGACTAAATATCTTTTTCTATTCCATCTTTTAATATGGTATTCAGTAACTGAATAGCTGAAAATCAAATATATCTAAAATTATTTAATTTAAATGCTTGCAGCAGTATCACACTACAAAGATAGCCCTTTTAAACATCTTTTTATTTTCTTGTGAGAAAAATAAGACTGACCACAAATTGGAATTCTATACAGGTGTTAAAAACATGTCTGTAACAGATACGTTCTTCAGTGGACTTCAAGAAAATTCAACCAATTTCAATTAGCCATCAATGTGTACCTTTTTTTTGGCCCTGTATTATCCAAAACAAAGGTTTTTCACATGTGTTATTTAAAAACTAAATTTGCTATTTGATTGCTGATCTTACTAATTATATTGGGAGGAGAGGGAGGAAGGAAATTATTTTCTGCATATTAAATTCTCAAAAAGCCTACAGCCTCCCAAAACAACTCCTTATATTAAATTTACTCACTCACATTAAAAGAAATTATACACATCATATAATGCAAACCTTACCTTTCGGCAACCACCTTCAAGCTTGCTAACTCATTCTCTACGGCTTCAAGTTCAGATTCCTTTTTCTTGAGTTCTATTTCAACATCTTTCACTTCTTGAAGTTTAGACAATATTGCTGCAGCCTGTGAGGATGCACCTGTTCAATGAAAAAATTAAAAAGCTAGGCTAATTGGAATTAGACCAGTGGATTCATCACTGGTAATTGCAAATTCTAAACATTAATAATGAGGCAGGTTGATGATTTTAGTTGAGGTAAGGCAGCTAGGCTAAAGTTAGAGTTCTCAGAGGAGAAAGACTACCTCCTCTGTTCTGAACTTAGTTCTGCAGGCTTTGAATACTACATGTGCATGTCTTATGCAAACAGCTAACTTTTCATAATTTATGAAATTATCACAAATCAATGATGAATTACTTCAAAAAGTGCTTGAATTCCAAGCACTTTTGCTTCCACAAGAATTATACAGTCAAATAAGATTTAAGTATTTAAAATCTAAATTACTTTATGTGAAGTTTGTCAGTAATTTTCTCGTAATAATATTTCAGCTCAAGACAACTTTAGCTCAGATTATTCCCAGTATGTGTCTAAACAAAAAGGTTACTGTTGATTTTTACAAAAAACATGCAAGATCAGTAAACATAACAACAGATACACAATATTATTAGTATTATATGAATAGAACCAGCAATTGCCTCCATGCAGAGTTCCTTGGGGATCAAACACATCTCCATCAAGAGTAACACTTCTCGTCATTATCCTTTTGTCGAAAGTCACTTTCTTAGCATTATCCATGTTATTACAGACCAGTGTTGTTCCAAAAACATATTCCATTGCTTTCTGAAGTTCAGATTCATATACAATTAGAGAAAGGGCTAAATGCAAGTTACCACGGCCAGCCTAGAAATCAAATGAAATGCAATTAGTATGCCTTAAGTTACAAGATATTTCATATTTGATTTCTGTATTTTGTTGATAATAACTCTTCCAAAAGTATTGTTACATTTTAACACTATTTCAGGTACAATTGGAACAATTAATACCCATTTAAACCTCACAAAATTGAAAGGATACAAAGGAAAACCCTGTAGAAATTTGTATTATAATAACCATTAAGAATCCCAAGTTTGGAGTACAATAATAAAATGAAAATGGGACAGAAGCAGTATAGTGTAAAGAGTGTATTTATTTACATACCAAGCTTTGGGCCAACTTGACTGTGTCTTCTTGAACACACCTGGCTGAAATTTTGTTTAATGGAATGATGGTGTATCGATGCTTTAGTTCACCCTTTTCTAAAAGCTTTTTGCCAGTAACCTCAAATGAAAAATAGTTAAAAAGCATATCTGAGTACACAACTGATTTTGCAAAGTGAGACAGTAGAGCATTGGAAAAAGAACACATTGTTGCCACCAACAATTCGACTGTGCATGACTTTCTTGACCCAATTAAAACAGGCACATGGGTCCAAACCCCTCTCAAGCAATCAGTAACAAGGCACATGCTCACCAACCCTGAATATACGACATCATAAAATTCAGAGTTCTGTACTACCTCAATAAACTTACTTCCGTGTCTACAATAATGTTATAGAGTTTCCCTCCAGCCACCGCTTCCAGGGCTTTGGCATTGGATAGATCTTTCACGGTGAAAAGAGACACAACAGGGCCTTTCACATGGTTTAGATCCCAATTTTTTTCTGGATGTCTTAAAACAAATATAAATTATGATTATGAATCATGTTCGTTTTTCTCTCATACACCTTTGAAAAATTTAAATTTAAAACTCATATAAAAATTTATATTTAAAACAATAAGTAATGATGCTTATTTTTTGCATATAAGCAATTCTAAATTCTATCAGAAAAAGAACCCCACACAAAAAATGGTTGGATTAAATACTTTACAGGAAGAGATCTGACAATAAAGAATCAGTTACATAGTCATTAAAAGAATGTAATTCCTGATTTATTTACACATTTTTTCAATATTTTTTGCAATTGTTATTACCACAGTTATAGGAGCATGTTCAGCCTATTACATAAAAAATTAAACCTGGAGATACAGATATTTGACTGGAGTTGACCTCCAAAGAGCAAATCTACTTGTGTCCACAGGCAGGAAATGATTATATATTTCCCAGTTTAGGCCTTTGGATTCTATGGCTTTCAGTACTGAAGTTATGACTTGAAAATGCCATCAGACAAAACTTTTAAATTCTAGTGACTTTGGTAAGATTGTAATATTTCCTGACTTTCCCCCTCACCTTCCCCTTCACTTTGCAGCACGGGTAAGACATTATTCACTGGCATAAAAGGAAAGCAAGAGCTAAGAAATCTATAGAATTATCTGGTAAAAGGTCCCCAAAAGCCCTTTCAAGTGTCTTTCAGGATCACACTGAGATCTTACTTGTATGTAAACTGTAGATGAGGAAATTTTGCCATTAAATTTTCACTCAGTTCTCTTAGCTGGCCGATATCAGAAATCAATGCCTTCTTTTTTGCTAGGAGGGCTTCTCCTTTCTCTTCTTCAGAGTTCAACGCAAGCAGTAGACATATATCCAGAGCAGAGAAATTTATTAACTCAGAAATTGGTATACTACGCTGTTTATCTACATATTTGTAGAGAAGACTTTCTAAAATTCTTTGTAAATTTTCAGACTGAAAAAACCAATACCATCATGACACCAAGCATGCAAAGAAAAAGTTGAAAGTGCAATGTTCTTCTGTAAAGGTTAATCTGGAATGTCAGCTGGAATGTCAGTTTTAAGTACAGAAAACCAGGAAGCAATAGGAGTGTTGATCCCTTTGTCTATCTAAATTTTAGCTGGGATTTAAGTGTGCCATCAAACTTCAAAATGCTCAGCACAAAGCTGATATAACCAAATCATTTAAAGCTGCTTTCTGTGGAAATTTAAGAGTTTGCAGAGCTTAGATCAATTTAGAAGATCAACCCAAGAGAAATTTCTTTATGCATGAAAGCAGTGTACTTGATTTTTCATTTCCCTCCCACACTGGGGCTGGGTAAGATGGAGTTAACACCCCCACAGCAGCCCTCAAAGTGTTGTTCTTTATGTTTCTACTAAGAGGGCATTTTTATAGAAACATAAAGAACAGAAATATAAAGCAGTTTTGGCTACTGCTAAGCATGCTGGGACAAGCATCAAGGCTGTCCCTCCAGTCCCTCTTCCAAAAGCCAGTAGGCTGTGGGTGGGCAACATGTTGGGAGGGGACATAGATAGGATATGGGGTCCAGGGGATATTCTATGCTATTATGAAGGTGTGCTCTTCAGTAAAAGCTAAGAGAAAGGAAAAGGGAAGGGAGCATCCATTATTAAGGCCTTTGTCTTCCGAAACTGCATACTGAGGTCCTACTTCACAGGAAGCAGCTGAACATTGCCTAATTCCTGATGGGAAACAGAACATAAATTCTTTTGTTTTCCTTTGTTTCTGCATCCTCCAGCCAGCTGCAAGACAGAGCCACCACTGGCCAAGGCCAAGACCATTAGTGATGGTGGTGAAGCCTCTGGGATAACATATTATAGAAGGGGGAAAAAGGACAAATTATCTGTAGTGGCTGGAAAAAGGAGTGACTATATGTGAGAGGAACAGCCCTGCAGACGCCAAGGCCAGTGAAGGATGGGAGGTGCAAACCATGCTGAGGTAGCCATGCCCTGAGACACGGACCATAGAGGCCCACAGCGCAGCATACATCCACCTGCAGCCTGTGCAAACCAGCACTGGAGCAGGGTCCTGTCAGAACATGCAGACCCATGGACAGATGAACACATGCTGAAGCAGGTTTGCCGGCAGGATGTGTGACCGCCCCCAGGGGACGCACACGGGAATAGCCTGTTCCTGAGGGACTGCACCCCATGAGAGGGAGACATGCTGGAGCATTTTGTGAAGAACTGCAGGATATGAGAAGGATTCACACTGGAGAAGTTCAGGGAGGACTGTCTCTCTTGGAAAGAGCCCCGTAGTAGAGCAGGGGAAAGGTGCCCCTGAGGAGGCAGTGGCAGAGACAATGTGTGAGAAATTGACCACAGCCCTCATTCCCTATCCCCCTGCACCACTCGTGGAGAGGAGGTACAGAAAATCAGAAACAAAATAGAGCCCAGGAAATTAAGTTAAATTGATTTCCCCAAGTTAAGTCTATTTTGCCCATAATAGTAATTGCCAAGTGATGTTTCCCTGTCCTTATCTCAGCCCAGGAGCTTTTGCTGTGTATCGTCTCCTCAGTCTAGTTGAGAAGGGGTGTGATAGAATAGCTTTGGTGAACACCTGGCATCAAGTCATGGTCAACTCACGACACTTCTATGCTCCTTTGCAGATTGCCCCAAAATTATGCATCAGAAGCCTGTACAGACCTGAGTAGTTCAGCTCATTTATTTGTTTCTCTAGGGTTATTTTCATTTTTTCGACAGCTTCAAATGCTTTTTGGTCTTTCTTGTAGCCTTCATCGACCTTTTTAACTTCTGCTTCTTTTGCCTTTAATTCTTTTTGTGCATAATTCAATTTCATTTCAGCCTGTAAGGAATAAGCAAATATGGAACCAGACCTTCAAAGACAATATCGCAGGTGCAAATTTAGAACACTTACACTATTAAGCTGCCCATGTAATTTATAAAATTTTTCACTGGTTGCAGATATGACAAAAAACAGCCTTGGATTTTGAAAATAATGGCACAGATTATTTGGAAACAAAACCACTGATCTTGTATTTAATTATTGTAACATGAAACTAAATAGTCTGAGAAGAAACAAAGTAAGAAAAGGTGGGATACAACTGTCCTTGTTACTCTTAGGAGAAGAATTTCTGTGACACAAGGAAAGTGACCTTTGGAAATTTAAACCCCACTATCAGAACTACTCCAGCAGAGGTTTTCTATCTTAAGACAAAACAAGTATTGTCTCTTTCAGTCATATGATGAGCATACAATTCAACTACGGAGCAAATAGTTTCTCCTAACTTTGCATTTCACAGTCCACAGGCATATTTAGTTTGATTCCATTAAGTTTAACAGTAGAAATCTCTTTGATTGTGTATCATGGACAACAGTCCTCATTTTCTTCTATTCAATACTATTGATCATTTAAGTACAGTGAATCATACTTTACATCTCAAATGCCAGTTTCTAATACTTCCTTGCAGCAATACTACAGCATTTTCCTGTGCAAGGATACTTTGTTTATATTTTATCAAAAAGTTAGTTTAATGAATATGCCAAAATGTAAAATATCTTGCACAGATGTTCTGCACCTCTTTTCATTGATCTTTCAAGCATGTGTCAATTGGTTTTCAGACAATTTTCAAAAGCATGAAGGCAGATCTGAGACAAGCAGAGGTTTTCTTCTTACCTGTTTAGCCTCTGTTACTGCTTTGCTAATTTCATTTTTGCAGATCATCATCTGTCCAGAAAGAGTAGCTTCTTCACCATCCTTATTGCTGGACAGGCCTGCAGACACAGCATTAAAATGCTGTTGTGCTGCAGCTAAAGCATGTGCATCTTTTTCACTTTCTTCTAGTAAAACATTTAGTTCTTTCTCTAGATTCTTTACTTCTTTCTCCTTTGACAGTAATGCTTTAGAATCCTTCAGCAAAAGAAAGAACAACAACAAAAACAACCAACAACCAATAAACAAACAAAAAACAACAAAGAAACAAACAAATAAAAACACACACAAAAAACCCCAAAACTAAGAGAGAACCTGAGTCTATTACCTTGAAATTCATGTTGTTTAGGTTAGGAGCACCTAAGTAGTTTCATCAACTATATTTCTATGACCCTTTGTCAGATTTCATGACCTTGCAATACGTCTTTGCATGTTTTCAAATGTGCTACTCCCCCCATGAGTGTACTGAATATCTACAGAGAGATGAAATACAGGAAGTGATAACAACTGCCCAAGAACTAGAATTATCTTGCTTTCCCCAATATCTAAAAAAAGATCCTCCTGCATAAAAAACATCAATCGTCAAAAATATGCAAGGCAGAGATTTCTCATTTACTTTTAAGAGTAATATATGTCCAGAGAACATAATAGTTTGAAGCTAGAGGGACCTCTGCTGAGCTTAAGAGAAAATCTGGAACCATAAGGAGTTGCTTTATTTGTATTTACATCATATCTTTTTCTAATCGGAACCTACTACCTACACTGTACAAATCAGACAATGCCCTTAACATTTGTCTCTGCATTCTTGATGTAATTCTTGCCAATCACAGGATTCTTCATACCATAATAGGAAGAAAAATTCAGCTGTTCCCACAATCTGAATTAATTTAGTATGTAAAGAAAATTATATACAAATATCTTACCTTCTGCATATGTGTTACCAATTCATTGTACTTAGCCTCTTCACATTTTAAGTTTTCCTTCTTGAGATCAAGAGCACTTCGTGCTTTTGTATTAAGTCTTTGATTTTCTGAAAGAGCAGCTTCCAGTGCACGGAGTCTACCACCAACTTCCTATAGTCAGTAATAAAGGAAATCTAATTTAGCCTCTGAAACGAACGCAGTATTTGTATTTTATCTTCTGTTCAGAGCTTTGTGTAGAAGGAAATCTGATCAAGCTGGCAGTAGTCTCCAATACAAATAGCTCATACCATCTCTTATCTCTGAAATCCAACCTAACTTGAAGGTACTATTGAAGACACACATCACTCCATAAGATGGGACACTGTCCCTGTACTTCTGGTGGATTTAGACGTCCAAAGACTCTATGGACCATCCTATATCTCATTAAATTTACTGCCCTCAAAATTGAAGTCAATACTGGTAATTGTCAAACAAAACCTTGCTTACTTTTCTTTTGAGACATTATGAAAAGGGAGAAAAAAAAGTCTGGCAAAGCTTACCATTGCATACACATAGTGGAAACATAAGGGCAAACAGTTTTTATGCTTCAGTTATTTTTCATTTGCATTTCAGACAAAAAAAAACCCTTTAAATGGATGTTTTCTAGACAAAACCAAGAATGAACAGACAATGAACAATGCATAATCTAAGCAACACACTAGAAGAAGATAAAAATTCAAGGGTATATTATCTATAAAAATAGTGTCTTAAAATTCTTTGTATTCAGATATTCAGATGAGCACAACTCTGTTTTCATTTACCTTATCCTTTTCCTTTTCCATCTCTGCTATATCTTCATTAAGTTGTTTTACCTTCTGTTCAATTTCAACCCTTGATTCCTGAAACTTCTCTATATTAGACTGCATTTCCTTTACCAATTCAGTGGAGGATGTCTTTGTTTCTTCAGCCAGAAAAAACTGATAAGCTACACAAAAGCGGCTTAAATGTTCTATTTCTCGTACTAATTTTTGGTATTCTAAATAGGATGCTCGTTCCTGAACAAAAAACAAAAAACAAACAAACAAAAAAGCTCTAAAATTTGATGGAAAAACAATGTCACATAAGACTACTACAGAAATCTTTTAAGCACCTCTAAACACCAGTATTTGTAAGTAAGAGAAAGGATTCTTCATGTCCTTCTCAGCTAAAATTATATTCATATAATTGACTGCACATCAGAAATACTGCTTGACTTAGTTTTTTTAAGAATGAAGGCAATTTAAAATCTATTTTTATCTAGTTTTCTCGTTTTCTTCCTTCTCCCTACATTGCTCCCTAGGATTTCCTGGAAGTCCAAAGTGTCACATTGTCTGTATTTAGAAATATGATATACCTCCCTCTCTTACAAGACTCTATAGAGCTTGAAAACCTGCTATTGTTTTTGCCAAAACAAACTGGTTCAGGGTAGTTGGAAGTATTTTTTCAGTACTTGAAGGACCTACCTTACCACCCTTTTAATTTTTCCATACCTCTTTCAGTTTCTGTAAAGTTGGATTGATCTCCTCATTTAAGACCTGAAACACATAAGAGAAGATTTATATTCTGATTTTACTGAACTCTAAACTTTAAATGTGTAGGCATGGTTATCTAGTTCCTGGTGCAGAAATGAAATATTCTACAAGTCAAAGTCACCATTAAACTAGTTGTTGAGATATCTTTAACAAACATGAACGAAAGTATACTTTACAACACGTAGTACCGTTTGAATGCTTTTCAGTTTGAATTCCTTCTTCTCTATGGTTTTCTGGACAGCTACTTTCTTGCACTCATACATCCTAGTACCAGCTGCTTCTTCAATCATAGCTAAAATCTAAAACAAAGCAATGCAAAAAACTTTGACATTTCTTCTTATGTTAGATTGATTCAATTAAGCTGAACATCTCATCTCCCTCCAACCTTTATTTTTGTTGTCCCCCTCCCAACATATAGATTCTTATCACTCAAATCAGTTCAGACAAAAAAAAACTTGCACAACTTTCCTACCTCTGGAGGCTTCATATTTAGAACTTTGGTAATTTGTCCCTGGTGACACAAAGATAAAACAAAAACAGTGGTTGTGTACCATGCAGTAGTAAAAAAACCCAAACCTCCAACTCCCCACTCATGTTTATACATTGTATTGTAAGTTCAAGCACCTTTTTTTTTTTCCCTACAACAAAAATCTAGTTTACCCAATTGTTTTGCTCTTCAAAGTTCAAGTAAGTCACTCTTCCAGGTAATATACTTGAAATGGCCTTTACATCATATCTTAGGCTCATCCTCCATAGTCCTGATTACATCTTAAAGGAGTAATGCAAGTATTTTTCCTAGAGTCTTATGGGGTTGCTGATGTTGAATAAGTTCCTAATCATAAGCCAGCATTTTTAGTGATATAGCTCACGCATAACAAAGAGAAAGAGAGCATGTACAAAACTGTCTCCACCTTTGCCATCCACTTGGGACAGTTACATTTGAAACAATAAATCCTGCTGTTTTATTATTCCTTGCAAATATTTGCCTAGTCCCTTACAGTCTTTTCAAATTATCAGCTTTCTTTTGAAAATTGTGACTTAAGAAGGTACATATCTCCACTTCATTCAAGATATCTAACATGGAGCACAAATAATAGGAAATAAAATCCATAATTTTGAAAACTTATAAAAGCAATACCTATCTGTTAAGTAGAAAAAAATAGAAAATAAAATGGAAACATATTTCTGAAAATTTTGCTAACATGAGGTCTTGTGATACAAGATGTGTTTTAGGGTCAAACAATGCTGTACTGGAAATCTTAGCTACTTAACAGACTTCACTTTTACTTGATAAGCTGTCACTCTAATTAGGTAATTAAGTGTTTTCCCACTATCTCCCCTGTCTTAAATTTAGTGCAAGCCCTATTCTTTCTGGATTTTACAAAGATGCACACAATACCTGCATAATGAGGAAGTGAGGATTATTGACATTGAGTCCAACGGAACAGAAGAGATCCTGCACACGACTGTTGGCAGCATTTACACCATTGATAAGATACTTACTTCTACCTCCGACAACAACCTGGAGAACAAACACAAAAAACTGCTTGGTGTTGTGAGAATATAAACTGTAATAAAGAATAAAAAATCTGAGCAAATCAGTCATGTTCTATCTTTGTAGACACATGTATGTGCAGAATGTCAAAACAGAACTTGTTTGACATTTAAAATATTTAACTTAAATATAAGAAAGATTAATCATTGAGGAAAATACCATCAAGAAACTTTCCAAAAAGTCTACTTTAAAAAAACAAACAATAAAAAGACCAACCAACCAACCAAACAAAAAAACCCCCTCAAACCCCCAACATCTTCATCAGAAAAATAAAGGTTCCTTTGTTCTTGGACACCAGATTTAATACAGAGTTCAGATATTAACAAGAAAGATATGAAAGCAGATAAAGCCACAAGATAGAAAACTTTTAACTTGCTTTATGAACATTTCTAGCTAATACACTGGATCTATTCCTACAGTTTGTATAACCAACTACACTGCAGAGGCAACATAGAAGCCTTGCCTCTACTGTAGAAACTCAAGGACCTTAAAAATTACCCTTTTTTTGTCTTTGCTTGCTCATGAGCATGGTAAAAATTTATATAGGTTATGAAAAAATATAGATATTTAAGACTCACCTGCCTAGTCACAGTGATCTCATCATTAGCTTCAAATCCCAGTGGGCTTTGACTCTTGTTTGAGTTATCAAAGTTAATAGACACAGTTGCCTTTGTAATTCCAGCTTGCCCATTCTTATAAACTAGATCTTGCAAGTTGGAAGCTCGCACCTAAATCCAGGGAACAGAGAAATACCTTTTTGAAAGCAATTAACTTCACATTTTCATTGTACTACTGCAGGTTTTGGAGAAATTAATGATAAAAATGAAGATATAGCTGCATATTTATGGGTTCATGTGAACTGACATATGGGAGCGGCAAGATGCTACCACTGTAAAACCACAACCAGCGTGTGCCAGACTAGTTTTACTTATCCAGCTAGCTGTTTCTGCATGAGGCTCCTGACAAACACAGAACACATCTGTAAAAAAAGCTAGCTGAGAGTAAATTCATTTAACAAACATTTATTTTTCACAATTCAGTTCACAGAGAAATGATTCAGAAAATGTTCCTTGGAGATCTGCTGGCTTTGTCTACAACTAGGGGAAGATAGGGATGGGAAAAAAGGAAATTAAAAAATCACCTTCAGGCAGAGATTAAAATTGATGTCAGAGCACACAGTTTTTCATGAAAATAAAGCAGATATATTATCTCTTTAATAGCAGGTGCTGCATGAAAACCACTTTTAATTTTTTTTCTGATGAACCAGGTAGCTGGATTTTAAGACCCAATCCAGAACTGAAAATATTTATTACTAATGAGTAAATTAAGCACCTTTAGATGCAAAACACTTTTGGCTTGAACTTGTTAGCTTTCAAGCAGTTATTTTCAGTCTATTGTTTTATGCCACATACTTTGTGTATGTGGACGAAGTTGTAACTCAGCCATAATGTAAGATTGACCAACCCAATGTAAGACTGACAGAGACCCAGACATATGTAATAAAAAATCCAAATAATGAAACTATTTCTTTCAAAGAAGCACCACTTCAGGTCTTCCGTGGGAGGTTACTCACTAGAGCAACATGAGAAGCTGCTGACAGAAGACAGACCTTACTTAAATGTCCCATCTCTTTACCTGTGATAGATTGCTGATTCCCAGCACGAAGCAGATGGAGTCCAAGACATTGGATTTGCCACTACCATTCAACCCAGTAATGGCATTGAATAACGGGTCAAAGTCTTTAATTTCTGTCCTCTGAGCATAGGATTTAAAACCTTCCAGGACAATTGACTTGATGTACATCTTCTCAATAGTCCTAAGGGACCAAGCCAAGTATTCCTCTCAGAAGCACTCAGAAAGGTAGCTGGATTATAATCCTAGATATTTCAGAGTAAAGAAAAGAGAATAACCAAATGAATCATACTGCCAAACAAAAAACTAGACCTGCGAGAAAACGGAATGCATGCCTTTTACAACAAAAATATGCATTTGTAAATGAGAAAAGCCAAGCAGGCATCAGATTCAGGCAGATCCAGACCAACAATAACCTGTACTTGAGCATTTCTAAGCAACTCGCCTTTACACAAAGTTTATCACGACACTTGCGGGGAGACTGGCGCGCACGAGCGCGGCGTGCCGCAAAGCGCCGCCCGCCGAGGGGGAAGAAAGGACCGGGAGTTCCGGAACGC
>VWZU01015490.1:101352-132289 GCA_013397095.1 Sterrhoptilus dennistouni
TGGGCTTTCGTGGGGGTTCCGTAGGGGGCTTGAGGAGTTTGAGCGTTAGTTCCAGGCTGCGGCGGGAATGTCTTTGTACCTCCCTGAAATTATATTAAAATGCAGGAAGTGCTGTTCTGTACTTTCTACATGCATTCCTACTATGCCATTGCCACCCACTCCCAAAAAAAGAAGAGAAAAAGACCCCAAATCCAAAAACAAACAAACAGACAAACAAACCAGATAATCACCATCTATGCCTGTTCAAATCTATTCCTGTAATTTTCATAGACATGCTTCCATTCAAGCAGAATTAGGAGAACTTGTTCAAAATCTGTGGGTATGTATTACTGGAAGAACAATAGCTGTCTATTTGTTGCTGCACTGGTCAAAGCAGGAAGGCAAAGTCGGCTAGATGCATTTACTCATTCCTGAGCTTGCTGTTGTCCTGCTGGGTAAGAAGACCAAGACTTTGCAGGTGGACTCCTGTACTGTCAACTGGACAGTGTTACTGCTGAGGTCTGCTGTAAAACTTACTGAATTTGATGTTATATCAGTAATTTGAAATAATTCAGATTTCTGAAATAATCCAGACTGCAGGTCTATTTATGTTAGGGAAAAAAATATAGTGTATTTGCTTGCTTCAGGAATTACACTGGATACAGTTGTTTAAGGAATTAGTGTGACAGCACTGCTGCTGGAAGTACTGCAGCCAGACTCACTTGACTACGCTTGCTTGTATCTGGAAACTATACTGGGAAAAGTTATTTTGAAGTATGGACAAGAATCAGATTGATATTGCATAACTACACAGCCCACTTTTTATCTGGCAAACTGGAAATGTTCCCAAATTATTTTTGAATCTGCCTTCTGTGGCAAACATGCTTGAGTGTTTCTTGCCTGCAAGCGGGTTCGTGGTTTGTTCCTGTTAAAAGTGTCTCCTTGGACTGCACTGAAGGTGGCACCTTCAAATGGCTAGTCATTCTCAAAGTGCAGTTGATGGAGCTGGCAGCTGGGGAACTAGTCCTCTACCTGCTCCAGCTGCTCCTTTTCCATCCAGACTAACCACAACCTGAAATAAGGAAATGGAAATAAAGGAGAACCAATTCTGATATGAGAGGCTTTGTCCTATGAAGGTTTGTTCTATAAGCCAGGTTTGTTCTTTATTTACATATGACATGGGAAAGAAAAATAATTTCTTAAATATTAAGAAATACGTTCTTAAATAGATTTGTAATAGTTTTGACATTATAAGGCTTAAATTTGAGTGCTTCATTTCAAGAAATATAAAATCCAGTTGTAGCTGCTTAACATGCAGTTAGCACATTGGAACAAATACAACACATGGTTTGAGGAAGGAAAATACATTTTTAGCAGCTGGCTATCTAGGAAGGGTTTTGTTATTGTTATAATAACTTTATATTGAACTTCAGGAAAGGAAACTTCCAGCTGTTCAAGGAGCTGGTCAGTTGAACCCTCTGGAAAACTGCCCTTTTGGTCAAGGGGTGGAACAGAGATGATGTGTTTTTAAGGACACCTTCCATAAAGCACAAGAGCTGGTGATCCCCAGTCACAAGAAATTGGGTAAGGAAAGCAAGAAATCAGCATGGGTGAGTAGGGAATTGCTGATGAAACTAAAAGGCAAGAAGGAAATGTAGAGGCAGTGGAAGCAGGAACAGGTATCTGGGAAGAGTGTAGGGAGTCTAATTATGGAGGGATGGGCTGAAGAAGGCCAGGGGTCATCTGGAGCTGAACTGGACAAGGTGTGTGAAGAATAACAAGAAGGGTTTGTTCGGATTATACCCTTTGCTGACCCAGACATGGGGCAACTGAGAGTTTTAAGAACTTTTATTCGATTTTCAGTGTCATGTGAAGGGTGAGACAGTATAGGTGTTACAGTTCATGCCATCACAACCAGAAGCCAACTATATGCTAATTACAATCCATTATAAGCGTTTCTTGGCCTATCAGCTTTTGCCACACAACGCTGTTAATGCCTTAAAGCCAATCATCTAAAATCACCCCTCATGGGTTCTAATACAATGCACTTTTCATAGTTTTATTTCTCCAAAGTATCTAGTCTTATTTGCAAGGCCATAATTTAAAACTTGTTTCTAGTTCCATTTCTCTCTCAACAATGTCCATCTTATTCCATGGCATTTCTAAGTCAGCATTTTTTATCTCAATTTTTGCATACAGATACATACTATGTGAGCCTTCTGTCAGGCTTTGAGAATTCTCAACAAATCCATTTCCCACAGGTTTCTACAGGTATGCTACTCAGGAGAGGTCAAAGAAAGTGTACACACACATATCACCATGGGAAATGCAAGGCTGGCAAATGGGTAGCAATGGATGAGAAGGCTGAGGTGCTCAATGACTTTTTTGCCTCCATCTTCAATGGCAAACCACCGCTCTTTCCACACCCTTGGAGTGGGTGAACAGCAGGGTGGGGGCTGGAGTAACAAAGTGTTTCCCACTATAATTGAAGGTCTAGTGGCCAGGTTGCATCTGTGAAAAATGCCATCCTAGAGGTCCCAGTGTCATGACAAAGAAGCCATCCTAAAGTGACATATGGCACCTGACAGATTTCCTGTTGCCCCTGATCAACACTGTCATGGGAGTGAGCCCTGACTGAGATATTTCCTGTGGTCTCTAAATGTGAGTGTTCATCTAGCCCTACCTCAGAGACAAATTGGTGAGTTAGACTTATCCCTAAATTGGAGGATTGCGCACTGCAGGGAAAAGTCCAGTTGGCAGCCTATTATAGCCATAAATTCTGATGTCTTTATGAAAGACCTAGACAGTCATGACCTGGAAGGGCAGAATCTTTCCCCAGTACCTTGAACTTGGATCCAGCTGCATCCAGAGTTCTAAGTTCCCTAGTAGAAGAGGTTACTGATACACATGAACAAATCCATTTTAGAGTCACTGAGATGATGAAGGAAAACCAAGAAAGAAATGGCTTTGTTCAGTATCCAGAAACAAAAGCTATTGTTTCTGCTGCCTTCTTTAGCTGCTTAGCAAGACAGTGTTAAGAGAATGGAACCCAGCTCCTCTGAGGGCAATGGACAGTAAGAGATGATGGATGTTGTTTGCTAAGCAGTGTTTTCCAATGGCACATGGAGAATCCTGAGATTTCCTCCTGCCAAACCATGTCAAGGTCAGATATTCAAATAGGTTGCCTGAAGAGATTGTAAAATCTTTATCTTTCGAAACTGATACAATTTCACACGTCTGTGTGCAATCTGATCGGTGCTCCCACTCTTAAAATTTGTTTCCTTGGATTCTTGTTGACATCCCTCTTCTTTTTTTCCTCATGTTGCTTTAATTTTTTGTTTATCCATCTCATTAATATTACAAGATAACAGGTAACAGATACCAGATCAGAGGTATGTATATGCTAAGCAGGCTGGAAAGCACCAGCTTGAAGCTTGTCACTTCCCTTCCAAATTCACTTAGTACGCTATGCTGCAAGAGATGCGTACACTGCTAGGGAGTGTTCAACCTTTGTAGAAATCTATGCTTTTGAAAACTCAAAGTTTTCTTTGGCAGCTGTAAAATCAAGCAGATTAAACATTTCTCTCTGTGGGGCAGTAACAGGCTTGTTGCTGCAAATCTAAGAAATGAAACTGGGCTGTAGGTTGTCTCTACAGTTTTGATGAAATTTTGCATTTACTGGAGTTACACGTGTTTGTCCTGTATCAGCATTTAAGTAAGGCAGAAGTAAAAAAAGTGCCGGAAAGAAGTTTAGGGTGCTGTGCAGTGACTGGAAAAGTACAGCTGGCCCTTTAAGAAGCTTCAGCTTTTTTTGTCAGCCCATATCAACTGCTGTGCCTCGTGGAACCACAGAACTGCTAAAGTTGGAAAAAGACTTTTAGATCCACCTAGCACCACCATGTTCAACAGTAAATGAATGTAGTTTGTCCATGTAGTACACATGTCCTCACGTGCCATATCCACATGTTTTTTGAACACTTGCAAGTGATTCCACCAGTTCCCTGGACAGCATGTTCCAATACTTTGCAGTCCTTTCTGTGAAGAATATTTTCATAGCACCTATACTAAATCTCCTTTGGCTCAGCTTAAGCTCATTTCCTCTCATCCTGTCCCTTGTTACTTGGAGACCGGCCCCCCAGCTGGCTACAGCTTCCTTTCAGATAGCTGTAGAAAGTGGTAAGGTCTTGCTTTCTGCGCAGTTTCTGAGAGCTGAATGCAGCATTTCTTGTGATGGTGTTGACTTCCCTTTTCACTTCCCCATGTTAACTCGCTCCTTTGAATCTCTGTTGGAATTGCAACCTTGTAACAAAGTGCACAGTCATTTAGCATAGTGGTAACTAGTCACCTCCAATCTTTGCCCTTCTTCCAAGATTTGACAGTATTGCGTAAGTAAGTGTAGTTGCAGCTGTATTGTTTCATAATGCAGTGTCATGCTTGCTTGGATATTTGCAGTATGCCAAAAGTAGCACGGGAATGGTTTGCACTTTGTTCTTACCACAGGGAAAAAAATACAATTGAAAAGGCATTGTAAGGACTAAGCCAGAGAGAAGGAAGAGGTAATTTTTGCTAAGGCTTGTAGGTACATAGGATTTAAGGCTATATTCACTCCCAGGTAATTGGTAATCCTTGTATGTGTATGGGAAGTCCTGAGGTAGCCTCTGGACTATTACTCCCTTGGCAGTATCTACTGTCAAGAACTCTTTTATGTTAGTTTGAGGCGGGGGGTTGTGGTTTCTGTGGTTGTTTGGTTGGGTTTTGGGGTTTTTTTTCTTAAGATATTTGTCCCTTAAGCTGATTCCTGGCACTTTGCTTTGAAATGATGCAGAAGACTAATAAATTAGATCTGGGAGAAGAAAATAGATAAGACAGTGATTACCAGAAAAACATTGCTGATGTGGTGATGGGTGAATTTCTCCGCAGAACCAATCTACAAACTATGTCTGAGATATACTTCACTCAGCTTTTAATCATACCCTTTTCTTCCAGTGTGGGTGTGAGCATAGGTGTAACTGCTTCAGAATGGAGATTAAAGGAAAAGTACCTCAATCACATCTGCAAATTGTGACTGTGAGGAAAATGAACTGTTAAGCTAACCCAAAATTTTAGTTGAACTTATGTAACTGACAGATTTCTGAGAAGATTTTGTCCTCAAGGTTAGATTTGGGCAAGTCCAGGCTAGGAAACCATACCACACCAGTCAGGAATAACAGCTGAGGTTACTTAAGAAAGGTAAACTTTACTGATTTGACTCGTGCTCTTTTGAAAGCTTTACTACTTTTCTATTTTAATATGACAATTCCCAGATTTCAAGTATCACCATTAGCTCTTCAACCTTCAGTCAAACGATTTCAATTTTCTCAGAGTTGTGTGTCTCTTTTATTCCTGACTTTCTTTTCTAGTTGCTAGTATGTGTTATGGTATTCCAGTTCTCACCTCTTCCTTCTTCTCCTTCATTTTCCCCAGAATTGTGAACCTCCTTACCCATGCTGATCTTAGGGACTGAGCTATGATTACCTGTGTGAAGGTGCTTTGCTTTCAGCTCTCCTACAGTTTGCAGTAACTGCAGTGTCTGAACACAGATGGGCTTTTCCCTTTGTTACATATATTGTTAGTGGAAAAAAACAAGGCTTTCCCAATCCATTACTTCTTTCAAGATAGTCTTCATTATTTGATAACTTGATGGGCTTGACCACAGGGCAAGGAGGATTTGAAGGACATCAAAATAAATGCTGTCTTGGACTTCAATTTCAATAAAGCCTTTGATGGTTCTTTTGTTAAAAAAATCAAGCAGAAATGCATCACTTATTTTTAAAGGAGTCTTCTTATCACTGTCTGGGCTATTTGTTCTCCAGTTATCATATAAGTCTCTTTATTGTAATGATTTTAATGGTCTATGAAACACTTCATACTGAAACACACAGAAGTGCAACAAAGAGTTTTAAATCTATCAGCAAAAAGCTGTTTGATGAACATTCCTAATAACAAATTTGAGTGAAAATTTGGAACATATTGGGAATTTATTTGTCAGAGAAATGTTCAAAGAAACAACAATTTTCAGGCATTTATATACAATATAGCATCCAAGATTTTTTACAGACACTCCCAAAAATCTGCCTCATTTATTGCATCACGATATATGTGTTTTGTTTCTTTTAATTACTTCTAGAACATTTAATCTGTCTTTTTTTAATGGATAACCCAAGTTTTATCTAGCTAAACAGTGCTTTATTAAATTTCCTGGCCCAGTTAGATAATTACTATTGATTAAGTTTTCTGGGGTGTACTCTACTATGAAATGGCTCCCTTACTGCACCTGAGATGTATTAATCTAGTTTTTTGGGATGTATATGCCTTTGACTCCTTAACTTTCTCAAGATATCTTTTTTGTTCTATTACATCTAATTAATCTCTCATTAATTGATAACCATTAAAGTATTCTTTATTGAATTTTGTTCTTCAGCTATAGATTAGGTTCTCTAAGAGGTATGGGTCCCTGGAGTTCCTTTCTGCAAGTGCAATGGGGCAATGTCTCGGGATTTTCTACTGACACTCAGCCAACACAGATCTAAATCAAAACCAGCCAAAATCCCAGTCAAACATTTTTAAAATAATTAAATATGGTTCATTATACTTTTTCTTTTTAAAATCACAAAACTCATGGTTAACTAAGATATAGCTAACTGTCAAAAGAAATTTATTATTCGAACCTACTGACATTGAAAACGAAGTAGTATTACATTTTACAAGAGCAGGTTACTGTTCTTGGAACTGAGATTGTGGCTATGACATGCTTAGTCCAGTAAGATTTAACTGGAGCCCACAAATGTTGCATCACTGCTGTTTATCCTTTGGCGTTATTTAATATAACAAATTAAGCAATGCAGTCCTTACCACTTCTTATGATTTTATATCTAAATATATAAATAATCTTGGTTCCTTAACCTGGAAATTAGGTTTTAGATCCATTAATCAAGCATGTGTCTCTGTCGTTTTCTGTTTGGTTTGGGGCTTTTTGCTTTATGACCTACAGGAAAGTCTCCTAGCCTTGAAGTAGCTAAAATGGTACGATTTCAGTAGAAAAAGAGAAATAATAAACAGAAAAATTGTTCTGTGTCCAAAGTTAGTCCTAAATATAATAAAAAAGGGTATAGTGAAATTAGTCTTTCAATATTGTTCCTAGGCAGGATTATTGCTCTTCTAAGAAAACACGTATATTCCAAAAAATAGAGATCTTTGATAGAAAGGTGAAGATTGGGTGAATGGGAGATCTGATAGTGGAAGCACACAAAGAAACAACAGAAGAGAGACAGAAATGGCCCATACTGATGGCACGTAGATTTGCAGATCGTCATGATTACAGCGCCTTTGAAAGGGCAAGGTAGGGAAAACAAAGGACATCCTGAAGCAAGTAACAAGTTCCTGGACTCAGACTTGAAGAATCAAGCTATTAAGATAGGGCAGTGGGAGAGAAAAGAACAGGGCTGGTTCCTTGGAGGCATACTGGCAAAGGAGACAAAAAGCAGGGAGTCAGTACTGATGATTCACAAACATGTAACAGGTTCGAAGACAAAGCATTTCTGAATGACTGTTGGCTCTCCGAGGGTACAAACGGCACATCAGTGATGGCTGCTGGCCTAGCCAGCATCCATTTGTCCCTCATCATTCCTGGTTGGAGCACTTGGGTACCTATCTGAATGCAGGGCGCACAGGTGGGACAAATCCCTCTCAATGCCTGTAAGCTAATGAATGAGATCAGTTATGTGTTACTCTGAACTCACCTTTTGCTCCTGTAAACATGTTTCCTGGCTTTGCTTTGTTGTTGCCGCTGTGTCATGGTATATTTTGTTACAGCCAAACACTGTTGATACCAAAGCAAACACATAAAGCAGCAGATACAAATGCTGGCTTTGGCTGCCCACTTACCTACTGTGTGATGACTTGACATTGATTTTGATGATACTTTCTTAATTTTGTGAAACGTGATTTCCCCGGCGCACATTTCTGGCGCAAGAAACCTTCACCTGTGTTGTGTTTCTTTGTCATTGAGGAACACGGAATATCTGTTTCATCACAGAAAGTTGTTGAGTGTTGATTAGTTTCTGGATTTGGTGACTTACTCTTTTATCTTAATAGTGGAGAGCTTGCCCTGTTCTCCCTGGTCCTTGCATGTACATCTTTTTTAAACACATCTTGCTTTTTTTCCCTCAAGTCCTTGTAACTAATTAGCACTTCTGTCTTCATGGGTTTTGTAGTTGAATGTCGTTATGTACTGGTTTCTTTACACTTTCCACCCTTCATATTGTACTTGTGCATTTTCACAAAAAGAACAAAAGCTGAAGGCAACCCCCTGCACAGTCTTCTCCCTCCCTATATACCTCATTGCAATATACCTCGTTGGAACATACCTCATTGCAACGTAGTTGGGGCAAAAAGTTTGCGATTGTTTCTTAAGGTGGCTCCTAGGCAGAAGCCTTAGCCACACAAGCTCTCTTTGCACTGGGAACAGCGAAAACATTCAGGGCACACACCATGACTGGCGAACATATGGACCATTTGCTGTGTTAAAGTATGAATTGAGCAATGAAATGGACATTAATTTTTAATTAAATATTTTTTGTACAGAGGTAGAACTCTTAAGAGTTTCAGGACTGGATGGATAAAATGTAATTTGAAGAAACTTCTGTTGTGGTGGATAGTCTTGTCTCCCGACTGCAGCATTTTGTGGGTTCTAGAACCACAGGGTTTATGCTTTTACTATCGCGTGCTTGGCAACGTGCCTGTGCCACTGGCTGGGCACTGAACTGGGCGCGGGGCGGGGCGGGAACGGACGGGTGGAAGGTTTGATCTCAAATCTTAGTGGGAAGAAGATGAATCACAATGGGTGTGCCTTATGCTATGTTTACTGAGGGTTTACATTTACTCCTGGGGATGTGTACTGAGGGCGGGACCTGCCGACAGCAGACATTTTCACCTTTTTAAGGTGTGTGTGACTGAAGGAGTCCAGCCACTGACTGAGCAGACTCAGAAGGTTATTGACTTGCCAGCAGAGGACCCAGTTTTCACCTGCCTGCTCTACGTATAAGCTTCTCTTTCTTTGTTCTTGTTGATGAACTTGGGAGTAGGAAGGGAAAAGGACCTGTGAGGATAGAATTAATGCAAATAATTTGTTTGTTTCTGTCTTGTATGGGAAATGTTGGTAGCAGTATGGTCCCAGTTCTAAGCTCTAAGCTTCGCAACTGGAGAAGCGTTTTCATTCAGTATGATGCGTATCACAGAAAGAAGTCTTGCTTGTCTTTGTTTTTCAAGCATGTAAAAGTTTAGGTTCAGTAGATACTTCAGGTAATAGGGGAAGTAGACTTAAGTTTTTAATTTTTTTTCTAGAGGGATTTTTTTTTCTCCTAAAAATAGTAGATTTTTCTTCTTTAGAAAGGGAGTTGTACATTTTGCTGGGATGATTTCCCACCTGAGGACTTGCCAGCAGGCAGGGAAGTCTGACAGGAAGATCTGGGTTGCTAAAGCAATGAAGACACTTTTCTGGCATTTTCTTAACCTGTGATATTAACATAGAAGCAAGTAGAGGCTTTCCTGTGTCATGGCACATTATCAAAATAGGTGTTTTGCCTGATAAAATCTAAACAAGCCCGAGCAGCCAAGCACTTTTGGACATCACTTTGACAGGTGTGCTTTGTGTTTGTTGAACAGGATGGTGGTTGCCAAAGCATGGATTCTGAAGAAGCATTTTGACGGTTTTCCCAAAGCCAGTGACTTTGACCTGAAAAAGATCGAGCTACCAGATCTAAAGGATGGAGGTGAGCAGAGTGCTATCTGTTACTACTAATTTTTCTGGAGGCTATATGATTGCTGATGTGTGGCCGTGGGTCTATAAAACTGCACGTTTCTCTTTGGAATTTGAAAAATTGCTGGCTTGTCACAAGCTGTGCACCTTAAGGGAGAAGGACAGTTGCAGAAGAAGTATACTTCTTGGGGTATGGGGTTGGTGATTTCAAAGACACCTTGCCTTCTGATAACACCCTTAGAAGCAATGATTGAATTCTAAGTCTATTACAAAGCAATTGTGGTATACCTTTCACAGTTTCCTGCTGCCTAATCACACTTGCTGCCTGATGACAAAGGCATTCAAATGTGTTTGTAAGTGGAAAAAATTACCAAAGTGCTATGGCCTCAGAACTGACAACTACAAGGAAAACAGGATTTGTTTATTGCAGAAAGAGAGAAGTGGACTGTGACACAGAACCAATGAAATAACTGTATGAAGACCCTAAGACATTTTACTAGTAAAATATTTTTATCTATTTCAATTTGCAAAATTCTTTGGTAAAAGATGGAGAACATGATATCCTATAGGAGTAGGTTTTCAGGAGAGTTTTTCATGCTGATAGAAAAAATATTGAGGACAGTGCTGGGGGAGAGCAGAGCGACTGCGTTGGGAATGAACCTGCAGCTGAAAGACCTCAGGGCTGGAGTCAGTGAAGGCTGGTCTTTTATTTCAAGAAGTAGGATGGCAAGATTTCTGCCTGCATTAATGTTTTTTTTTTGGCAGTCCTGATCTTATTTGATCTGTTCCAATAAGAAGAGAGATTGAATGTAAAAAGAAAAAAAGAGGACATTTTTATTCCTGTGTTTCTCTGTTTTGAAAAGAGTAGAGAATATGATAACTTATCATATCAACAGCAACAGCTCTTGATAAAAGAATGAACTTTGATTTTTGGTTTCACATGGACATTTGTACCATATTTTCTTGAGCCTCATCCCACCACTTGTAATTTACAAAATTTGCCATACTTTATAAGGTGTGCAGAAGAAATTATGCAGAAGGATATTTAAGTACCAATTACATTTACAACTTAAATGTTTGAAAACTGATTTCTCTTACATATATGGATACACTTAAAAATCTAATGCCTGTGGGTATTTAAGAATATGGAGTATTATTTTCCTTCCTATTTTAATCCCTAAAGCAAAAAGAGGCATAAGTTCACACTACAGTAACACTTCTAAAGGCAATGGCCTTCCTTGTTATGTTACATGGCTTTTCTGCTCGCTCTGGAGTAATGGGAGGGTATTTACATCTATGTACATTTCTAGCTTGTACTAGCTAGACCACTGCAGTACAGGCAGTGAAAAATATTAGTACGTGGAGATGAACTTCTAAAAGTGCTGTGTAGTTGAGAAGTTTAAAACATGTTTAACAATGTCTTTCCCAAGAACTGGTGTTATTATAGACTAAGGCAGCCAAGTAATTTGTATTTGACCTATGCCACCCTCTTCTGGGTGAATCATGGGATGACATTTTATATACATCAAAATTAAGAGAGAGTTTTGTTTAGGAATTCTGGCTGCTTGACTCTCCTGTAGAGAGAGGAGACACATGCAAAATTGCAGGGTTGAAAATAAGATGGTTTCCTAAAGCTACACTGGGGAAAGTTTATTTTTCAACAGCATACCAATAACCCAAAATGAATGAATGTAGTATTTGTTTCTGGTAGGTATTCCCTAAACAAGATGAGATATGGGAGTTTTGGGCTGTCAGGAGTTCATATCAATTTAGCTGAAAGACTGACTTGTGGAAACTATGCTCTACTGCACTGTTAATATCTAGGAATTTGCTTTGTCTTTCGTTGCAGAGTTGCTGCTTGAATCAGTGTTTCTCAGTGTTGATCCTTACATGAGGTATGTCTTTTTGTCGTTTCTGAATTTCTGGTTAAAGCACCTCGTTTGATTTGCCACTTAAAACAGCAGTGGCCAGTACTCACTGTTGCAGGAGTCCCAATGCCTTTGTCAGTTTTTTAAAAAATGTATGTTAATGTTACAAGACTCAAAATATGGAGCTGTGCCAGATTTAGCTAGACATTGGGGTAACATTCCTGCTGCCCTAAACTTTCCTTGCAACCAGCTCTTGTTCCTTGTCATGTCTTCAGCTGGAATGCAATGTACTCAAATGAGGGTGCAGCCTTGTAGCAGTTCCTGCTTAATTTAATGTAGCAAACTAATACTTAAGGACACATATTCTGAGTTGGACATTGCTGATATACCCATGTCCTGGGGTGACTTTGTGATGCTCGTATCCCCAGTTGTCTGTTCTGTTTATGCTGGATATTAAGTTCTACATGTTTAAGACTGGTTCCAAGAGCGAAAGAGAGGAAAGAAGAAGTGCACAGTTTGTTTTCAGAAACTGCACCCACTCCTCCACATACTGCTCCTGAACTGTGCTGTCTATGGACAGACAGCAAGAGAGAGCTCTCCTTTGCTTTTTAGTTAGTTTTTAGCTAGCTGAGGCAGAGACATTCCCTGGATTTTTTTTTTCTTTTTTTTTTTCTTTTTCTTGGAACTGTTTAAACCTATTCTGGGCTAAAAACCCAGAAAACACCTGGACCTCAGGCCTGTGGCCCACTGGGGCCCAGGACATCATTTTCCAGCACTGGAGGGACTGATGAGAGACTGAGAGAGCTGAGCTACAACCCAGGGCAAGGACTTTCCCAGTTTTACCATCTCTCTTCAGAACAGCAAGAGGTTTTATTGTTTAATATTATTCATTTTTTATGCATGTGAACACTTTGTTCATTGAATAAACAGTTTTTTCTATTTTCTCTAAGGAAACTTTTTCCTGGGCCAGTTGGGGAAGGGACCACTTGGGTTTGCTTTCTGGAGGGACCCCATTTGGAGATTTCCTCCCAAATTTGCCCTAAACCCAGTAGGCAGTAGTTGAAGCACAGGGGAATTGGGTAGTTTGAAGAGGTATTGTGGACACTAAATTCAGAGATAATTCTCTGAGTCTCAGGCTTTTTGTAGTGGTGGACCATGCTGGGAAGATTATTGCTATCATCCCTCAAACACTCCTGCCCAGGATACCCAAGTAGCTGGCTCAGGAAAACATCTGATTATGGTGTTGCAATAATAAGCTATTTGTCTACTGTTCAACAACACTGCTGATACTCTTTTCCTGAGTCAAACAGTTGCTACTACTTCATAGTGTATCTGGAATATTATTAAAGCTGCATACAGTAAGCTGTGTTTCCCTGTGTTGCAGACCTTATAGTCGAAGGTACATGAAGGAAGGCGACATAATGATAGGCACACAGGTTGCCAGGTAAGACCTTCAGTTCCTCTTATCAATGTGCATGGCAGAGCTCAACATGAACATGCTGACACTGGAGATATCTGCAGCTTATGTTACCCATCCTTGACTTGTGTGTACATGCTTCTGCTACTGACATTCTCATCTGTTGCTGCTTGGAATGTGTTTTTCCTCTAAGAACCTCTTTTGCCTTTCTGGAGAGCATTTAGATGTATGATAAAATCTGTATGTTGTTTCTGGTGATAATGTCTTCAAAGGCAATTTTTACAAGGATAAAGGACCAACCATTGTACTTGCTACACATTTTAAATTTCATATTTTAAAACCTGATGTGCTAGTAGCTGCATGTCTCCAACCATGCATGCTTGTTGCAGCAGCCCTCTTATTAGAGGGCAGAAATGAGCTGAAAAAAAAGATCTCTAATTTATCTCACCATGAAAAGTGTCCTGGTTTATTCCTCTTGACAGCTGAGCCATCCTGACTCAAACTATTCACTGACTCTGGCTGCAGCAAGCTCCTACTGTATGTTTCCCTTGCAGCCTCTGACTGCTGGTTATTTCCTGCTAAACGATGACTGCAGGTATTAGTTTACAGATTCTGAATGTAGGCCTTTATCTAGCTAGACTATGACTGCAGGTTCCAACAACAGGCTCTAACTGCAGGCCCAGACTGATCTCACAGCAATGATTCTCTTCCCCCAGGATCCTTCTTCTTCATGATACTCACATTCATGATACTCCATGATAATCCTCCTCACCAGCTAACCCACTCCCTTTTATCACATTTATCTTTATTGGATATAGCTGTGACTCATCAGGGGTAAGGCTGTATTGGGTAATTAACACAGCTGGTACCTACCAGGGACAAGGTCACCTGTATTCCCTTCTCCTACACATGTTATCTACTCCAGCTGAAAATGCCTCTGCATAACCAAAGACACAGCTCTAGCCAAAGAGTTATATAACCTTGAATCCATCCTTTTCCCAAGTTTGTGGTGATGTAGCTACACAGATGTTTCCTTTTGTCACTTTGTTCCTGCTGTGCTGCCTGTAAGTTGCTGCCTAGGAACATCTGTGGCATTTGGTTCTTGTGTTTCTCTGCAGAAACATTGAGGGCTGGGATAAATTAACAGCCGAGTCTGATGAACAGAAGGTCAACTGTTTCTAATAATTCTAAGGTGCCTATCTACCCCTTTCCAAAACAGTTTTCTTGTTGAGCTAAGAAAATGGAATTTTCATTTGGCATAGAATCTGCTGATATAGATATCTCCCTGATTTTAGGTATTGCTTTTTATTTGTTTTTATTGCTGTAAGAGGTTCTGTCTTTAGGATCTTCAACTTTTAAATGGGATGAAGGTTGTCTGAGAATAGACAGCCTATCAGCAGCTCCTTATTGTTCCATATTTTAATCCCAGCATCCTCTTTCCTGTATTCTGACTCACAAAAGCCTGGTCTGATCTGAAACTAAACTGGTGCTGGTCAAAGAAACAGTTGGCACTTTTGTGGGAAAATTTAGTTTATCATTGGCTGGGCTGAATCTAAAATAATTTTCCAGTATCTCCTTCATGATAAGGGGTTGTAGACATTTTAGGAAAGACACTTGAAACCTACAGCATCAGTAGGTATGGGATAAAAATCATGACATGAAATATTTCTTTTCTGAATCACAGGAAAAATGGAAGAGCCAGTTTTAATTAGTTTCTGGTTTTTGTTTTTTTTTTTTTGAAACAGGATTGTGGAAAGCAAAAATCCTACTTTTGCAGTGGGGGCCTTTGTTGTGGGTAACAAGGGCTGGAGAACTCATTTTATCTCTGATGGGAAAGACCTACAACTCCTTCCTTCCAATTGGCCGGAATCACTCCCTAAATCTCTAGCTCTTGGAACGGTTGGCATGCCAGGGTAAGTTTTGAGATGAAAAGGCAACTATCCCCTGGATTTTAGTGTCCAGCAGGTTTTTGGCCCTCTGTATTGACCTTTGTCTTGTTCTATCAGCATATTGTCTATTCGCACTGGTAAAAAAGATGTGCTTCTGGATGCCCTTGCCCTGTATAGGACATGAAGTTTGGCCCATGCTCTGCATCAGAGGAGATTTGACTTGGAGATTATCGTGCCTCTCCTTAAGGAGCTGTAGTAAGTCAGAGAGAGGATTCACGAAGAGCTGGAAAGAATCTAGTTCAGTCTGTATTAGCCTCAGTGGAAAATCTCAAACTTCACTGGCACCTGGACTAGTCTGTTTTTACTGCTTGGGCTCTGTTGCTATTATTGTATTTCCAGAATCAACCCCAAAATGCAAAAGATAGATGCTGTATCATGCAGCAAAATAGATGTCCTTTAAATTGCACTAAAGCAGACAGAACTGCTGTGCTCGAGAATCTGTATTTACTATTGGAAACTCTCAGTCATTTGCTTGTGTTTCTTACCTTATTTAGTTTTTATGTTACCAGCATGTAGTTTTTATGGAAGATCAGGACTTAGTCAGTCCTAATGATCTGGAAGGCTTTCAAAATGATTGTAAAATCGTGTGTGATGGAGAACTTCTCAGATTTCATTTTATCAGTCAAGATCCATGTTTTTTCTAGATGTCTTGTAGAGGGATTCAGTTAGTTCTTTCAGTTGAGACCACGTGGGAAGCTCTAAGCTTGAATTTAGAAATTAGAAGAAGAGTTTTGTGGTGTTCTTGGCCAGTCAATGAGCTACTTTAGTGGTTCGTACAGATTGCTAATGCACTGGTGAGATCTGAACACAGTTTCCAGTTTTTCCCTCACTACAAGAAAGACTTTGAGCTGCTGGGGCATATCCAGAGAAAGGCAACAGAGCTAATGAACAACCTGGACCACAAATCTGATGAGAAGCAGCTGAAGGAGCTGGACTTGTTTAGCATGGATAAAAACAGTCTCAAGGAAACCTATCTCTTCTGTGCAACTACCTGAATGAGGTTGTAGCCAAATGGGAGTCAATCTCCCAGGTGACAAGTGACAGGACAACAGGAAGTGGCCTCTCAGGATGCATTAGGGGATGTTCAGGTTGGACATCAGGAAGAATTTCTTCACAGAAGAGGTAGTCAAGGATTGGAACAGGCTGTCCAGGGAGGTGGTGGATTCATTATCCCTGAAAGTGCTCAGGAAACAACTGGATGTGGCACTTAGCACTAAGGTTTAGTTGACAAGGTGGTAATTGGTCAAAGGCTGGACTCAGTGATCTTGGAGGTCTTTTCCAACCTTAAGATTCTGTGTTTCACCCAGTAGCCATAGCACAATAGTCCTCAGGAGCAGTGAGGTCATCCGTTCAGCAAGCTTTTCCTCACCCTTTTTATCTTCTTCTGCCATCTTTGATTTGTGATGAGTATGATTTAATCTAGTAGATACCAACTAGCAACTGACCTCTCACTTGGATTTATTATCTCTTCCAGTATGTAACTGAGTTGTCACAGAGTTATTATCTGTGTTTCTGCTTTTTACAAATGAGCACAATGAAAACTGTTTTCACTGTAGAAAGATTTCTGCCTCAACATTCTCTTCCCAGCAGTGTATCTGTGGTTTTTTTTCTGTGATGGCTGTGAAAAAGCCAAATTAAGAAGGCTGGATTAAGTTTTGTATTTTGCAATACAGGAAAACTTAATCTTGTTCTGGTGGTGATGATATTTTGGTTCAGTGGGTCAAGTCAGGTTTCTGTGTCTGTCATCTTCTATTCATCACTGAACATTCTTTCCTTTTCTTTACAGCCTCACTGCATATTTTGGTCTGCTGGAGGTCTGTAAGATGAAGCCAGGAGAGACAGTGCTGGTTAATGCTGCAGCTGGCGCTGTGGGCTCTGTGGTGGGGCAGCTTGCTAAAATTGGGGTGAGTGGCTTGAACTTGCTGCTCAGAAGACACAGCTTTAAAACAGGCAACAAGGCCATGAATGATCAGTAGGACAAGCATGTCCGAAGGCATGCCTACACTAGGGTCTTGAGATGGAAGAGCTCCTGAAGACACAGCAAATCTAGTCAGATGTTTCAGAAACTCATATGCTGACAATAGCCTTACTTTAAGGGTGAGCCCTTCACCCAGCACACTCTGAGTGTCACCCTGTGTTGTCAGGGGATGTTTATACATGTTTTTCTCCTTTCCTTGCAGGGTTGCAAAGTGGTTGGCTGTGCTGGCTCAGATGACAAGGTTGCCTATCTGAAAAAAATAGGCTTTGATGAAGCCTTTAATTACAAGACTGTTAAATCACTGGATGAAGCACTGTCTAAAGCCTCTCCTGATGGCTATGACTGTTTCTTTGACAATGTAAGTTGAGAAAGAATGTCTTGCCTTGAGCAGCTGTCATTTTCTTTAAACTGTGGAACAAACTCAATATTGTAATAATCTAATTGAAGTCTATACCAGGATTTCAATATGGAGATCCATTTAATCAAGCAATGGTCTCTGTAGGAGCTTACTGCTTTTCTGTTCCCTTCCCACACATATTTCTGCAGCTTACTTGAGCAGTAACAGAAAGAACAAAACTCAAAAGGCAAAGCTGGACTGTTGGCGGTGTTTGTGAGTGGAGAGAGAGGTTTTACTCTACTCTCTGAAAAGCATGACACATTTTGGGGAGGTGACGGTCACAGTAACATGAAACTGATCAGTCCATTCCTGGCCCCACCTTCGACCACAGGCAGTTCTCTGCTGAAAGGAGAGTGAGTGTGGATGCCTCCACATTATGCGGTCATGTGGGCTGCGTTGGTAGCTGTAAACAAAACCATAGCAAGGCCCACTTGCAAAACTACTGGAGCAGCCCTCAGAGAGTTTCTGACATCTCCCAGATATGTACTGTTCTTGATAGGTGTTTGAATATGAAAATCTTATTCTGAAGGCTGAGAAAGTTTAGCAGTGCGGGTAAATCATGTCAGTTCACTTTCAAGATAAAGAACGAACCCTGTCTCTTTGGGTTTCCTACAGCTAACATATGCATTATATCTGGTAATACAATACCTGGCCACAGGGATATTAGCAGATATACCGGCCTTAAACTCCCTGGCTAGCTATCCACTTTAAAAGAAGCCATCATCACCTCTTTAGCATGTCTTTCCTTCAGCAGTGCTTCTGCCAGTCCAGGGTTGAAAGCTGTGGTGTTTTGTCTTTCTCTGGCAATTGAAAGGAATGTTTGGTGTCAGGGCAAAATGCTTGTCTCTGTGGCAGGAGTTCCTGCCACTTTGTGTCAGCCTTCCAAATTTCATGTCCTGTGCTGCTAAGGTCTTAAATAGGTTTTATGGTCATGTCCATTCTCTTCATTCTCACTTCCAACTTTTGTGCAGAGCTCTCCACAGCAGTAAATTTTCTAACAGCTTTTCACCGTTAAAAGCTTCTTCTCACAGCATATCCCTATTTTGGAGATGAGAACTATAGAGTAAAAAGTTTTCATCACCACAATGTAAAGATACTGGTGTGTGGGAAAAGCAGAGCTGGTGCTTCTTAGCACCCTTAGGAGGAGGGATCTATGTGTTAGTCCTGCCTGATGCTTCCAAACCAAGCTTCGTGAAGCAGATTTAGAATTAAAACTCATTCCCTACATTCATAACTAACTTTTAGAAGAGTGGGATGGAGTCCTCATAGCGCTGTGTAAATGCAAGGGTTTCTGCAGCCACCAAGTCTTTGGGGTAGTGGAATTCGCTGCCCCCAACTGAACCTGTTGGTTCAACAGTGCAATGTCACCAGATTTTGGCAATCAATGCTAAACGCTGGATTTTTCTAATGCTGTACATGCTCTGGTTCTTGTAGGTGGGTGGAGAATTTGCCTGTGTTGCTATCAACCAGATGAAGAAATATGGAAGGATTGCAGTCTGTGGTGCCATCTCTCAGTACAATGATTCTGTGCCTCAGAAAGGTGAGGGCCTTTATTGTGTCTAAATTGATTTTCTCTTTGGTGCTGGCAGAAAGACATTACAACATTCTACTGTTTACTTCCCTGTGCCATTTAAGTCTATATATGTGCATACATTTGGGTAACTAACTGCTGCTGTGGGACACTGGGGCCACGCTCCTTGTGTGTGCATGTACTCATCCTCCTTTGTGCACACTATATGGTGAACATCAGCTGATTGGAAATGAAGGAGTGGCTAAAATACTTAAAACAGGACTCCACACAGCCCTATGCAGATATAGATCAGCAGAAGCCAGGTGCAGTGTCAGGATGCCATTTATACTTGAAGATGTACATACTTGAAGATGAGACAATTGTTTTCCCTCAGGTTTTTAGATTATTCAGCTTAAGGTTTTTGAGTTTTTTTTTTCCCATAAGATTTCAGCTACTAATAAAACTGCTGAGAAATGTGGTGGAATGAATACTCATTTTCAATAGCATTAAATTTTCCAGATTTGCCTTCTAAAAAAAATAGGAAGACTGTATTCTCTTTGATAGCTGACCGGCTCTCAACTCCCACATCACCTTAAAAATGGAACAGGCTTTTGGTAATGAGGAAACTTACACATTTCTATGACTGAGGAAACTGTTTTTCTGGAGTTTGTAGCTTAAATTTTGAGAGTTAGAGCATGAGAGCCTGTCAGGCTATCAAACAAGGTGTTAAAACAGTATTTTTGAGATTCAGCTTAAGTCCCTCAGGTGAGGCTTTGTTTCTGAATGAAACTTTTCAGAATCGTTTAGTCCCATAGCTTTATAGATCAGGCCTTTGTCTCCGTAGGTGACTGTCTGTCCATGAATTTTCAGTCTTTTGTGCTGGAAATTCTCTTTGGAAAAAATATCTGTTGCTTCTGGCTGAAACAAAGGGATTCTGTGGTCTTTACTGGCTAAAAGCTCCCTTTGTGCTTTGGGACTTATTCTATGAAACTGATATTTCATGTGCCTTGCTGGTTCTTTTCTCTTGCAGGGCCTTATGTGCAGATTCCAATGATTTTCAAAGAGCTTCAGATGGAAGGGTTTATTGTGAGCCGATGGAACAACCGCAGGGAGGAAGGTCTGCAGGCCCTGCTAAAGTGGGTCGTGGAGGTAAGAAATGAAGGTGCAGTTGTTTGTAAGGTGTACTCACACTGCAGATTCCATCTTTGAAAGAGATCTCTTGTCATAGCTGTTTAAGTGAGGTCCCAGCATGACACTTTCCTTCTTCCTGACTTGATCTTTCAGACTCTTGGCGACACTTAAACCATAGTAAATATGCCTGATCCCTTCTGTTTTGCTGAGACATGTGATATCAGCTTGTAGACTCCAGATATAATCCAGAATACATGTAGGCTTTGAAGAAGCATGCTTCCAGAATAATTCAAAACACTTATCTGGTAATGAAGATTTTCATATTTAGAGTAATTCCTGTATTTTTCATTCAGTAATTTGTAGTATGGGCCAGGATTTCCATTGTAGTATTGTGCTGAAATTACTGGCAAGAATGAATGTTTTTATAGTATTAGAGCTGGGCTTTAGAGGGACTAAAAGGGAATTTCTTATATTTTATTTTTCTAAGTGGAAGCTGAGTTAGTAACCAAGTTGGTTCATGGCTGTGAGAAGTTTGTGAGTGTGAACACTAAAGGCTAAGAGACTGTAGCTTTTACAAACATGAGGATTTAGGATGGATCAGGTTTTGATCATTGGATTTGCAATTCCGCACTTCTGCATGGGTAGAAACAGGTCTGGCTTTGGGGAAATGATCCCCTACCTGTCCGTTGTTTGGGGACCAAGTAGCAGTAGATCTGTCCTGGTATATTTTTACAGCAGTAACTTTTGCTTCCTGTTATGGAAGGTTTTAGAACAAAAGCAAGCAGAAGGTAGAAAGTTTTAGAACAAAAGCAGATCTTCACAAGAGCCCACCTGGTTTTGCAGTTATCCAGCTGCATGCCAGCTTGCATGTTTCAAATGTAATATATGCAAAAATATATATGCTGGAGAAAATTTTGCTGCAATTTATTCAGTTTTGGTGGATGAAAATTCAGCAATTTCCTTTCTTTTGACAGGGAAAAGTGAAGTACCATGAACAAGTCACTGAAGGATTTGAGAACATGCCAATGGCTTTTATGGGAATGTTAAAGGGAGAAAATCTTGGAAAAGCTGTTGTAAAAGTGTGAAGATCAGATTTTCCTGGAAGACTCGCACAAGAGAATGTGATTCTGTTAAATGCTTTTAATTCACTTGTCAAATTATACAATCAGTATGTTTCAATAATTTTGCTGGATGTTTGGTGATCGTAATGTCTGTTAATAATTTGGCTAATAAGTCTAAGTATATTCCAATTGCTTTGCTCTTGAAGAAATTGAGAATTACTTCCCAGAACTACACAAAACAAAGTGCCTTAGAATTGCTGAAAATTAGAACTGTAACAGGTTTGTTAATAGCTTGAACCTTTCTACAAGTAGACTTGTAGAAAGGAAAATCAATTTGAAAAGCTTTGCTAACTGATGCTACATTTAATTTTTACCCATTGATTTGGCCCAGAACTTTGCAAGGGGCATGTTTTTAACCCATATCAAGGAGCAGAGAACGGTCTAAGCTAACAACACTTGGGGATACCAGCTTCCTCTCTAGCTGGCTTTTTTTAAAAAAAATGAAATAACAGTGTAGCTATCTCAGTTACGTTGAGAATATAGAAAAGAAAAATAAATCTCTTAATGTATACTTTGTTTGTGTTCTATTTGTGGAACATTCTCACTTCCTTGTGGTTAACACAGAGGAGCTAAAATATTACAAGGACTTGCTTATCCCAGCAGATTTCAGTACATGTGATATGGATAGATTACTAATTTCTGTGAGAAACTTGTCTTAGGTGTCCAAGGTTGGAGCTGACCTTACTGTAGTGTTCATCCTGGCTCACCTGAAAGGTGAGATGAACATGATGGCCCTACTGTGTTCAATTCGTGTCCAGCACACACAATGTACCAAGCAAAGGAGACACACAGATTAGCAACACTAAATACCTTAGATGTTCTGAAAAGGAACAATAACCTGTTACTATGGGATACAGACAGGCAGTGGAGGTGAGGGTGATTCATTTTCAGTCACTGTGGAGAGCTTCTTGGTTAGTTTTAAGGTTTCATTACTGATCCTTGAAGAGAGATCTCAAGCAGGCTTCATATATTTGCAATGCCAGGATTAGATGCTCTGTATGTCAACAAAAAGAGATCACTGAAGATGTAGATGGACAATAGTTGCTAAGTGGACATAACAAAACACACCCCAAAATGCAGGTCAACTGGCCAAATAATGAATCTTGACACAAGTAGGGAAGAGATTCTCATAGCTTTATAGTGTTTTCTGAGAATGAATTGACAATTTGAGTTAGTTCCAGGCTGTGGCTTTACATTGGCCACTGAGGAAGATCTGTGGATTTATAGCACTGCATATCATGTAAAGTGGTAAACCTAAACAGGGAATGTGTTGGCAGTAGGCTTCAGATGCACTGAGTAGAGATGTGCTGTTGTGTCGCGGCTTTTTGCTGAGGAATTTTCAAAGGGCTTGCAAGTCCTAAAATACTGAATCGTTTTAAGTCCAGTGAATTAACAATATTTCAAGTAAAGTGATGATTGGGAAATGAATTAAGACTAGCCACATATATGAGAGCAAGAAGAAGAGTTTATTTAATCTTGAGTGTAAACAGCTGCAGGCTTCATAATTTGTTGGCAAAATAGTTCTTCATTTATACATATCATTATTTCTAGAGTAGTGGTTTAACTGCTTAACACCTTTTGCTTGCCTGTGCAAAATGAAGCAGTCTCCAGAGTTGTTCCAGGCTAATAAATATGCAACTTTTGTGTCCTGTTCCTAAGCAAAGTCAAGCTGGGGCTGGTGGCAATAACGTATCTGAGCTCAGGACATAGTGGGTGCCCTTCTTCAGGAGTTCACTGTGGCCTGCCACACCAAAGGCCTCAGGAAGCACTGGGAATTGTTGCAAAGGGCTGTGGGTTGTTGAAAGCAGGAGCTGTACCTGAATGCATTGCTGCCTGATGAGCTTCTCTCATGGTCCCCCCAGGGTCAGGAGGGTCAGGGTCAGCCCACAGGACGAGTCATGAGACACCATGGCACAACCACAGCATCCATTCCTATGTGAGGTGAGATCTATCTCCCAGATGGAGCAAATCCAACCTTAAACCTGCCACCATCTCTGCCAGTACTGAAGCAAGCAAGCCATAAGTCAGATCCTTTGCTTTTATCTTGCTCCCATGACCCCTTACCTTAATTGTTCATCTCACACCATCAGCTCCAGACAGGTTAGCTTGCTGCTGGCCATTACCTGCAGTGTAGGGAGATGCCTCTGTCCCTATCCTCAGCCCATCATCACTAGCTCAATGTGGGCTCAGTCTCCAAGGAAGCTGAAAGCCTTTGGAGCAATCCCGCTATGTGGTGCTAATACTGCCCATTGTGTTTCCCTTATCACCACAGATGTGAGATGCTTCACAAATGTGAGTTCTGTTCATGGTGTGTGTCCTTGCTCTCCCCAAAGTGCCCCTCCTCAGAGGAACTAGAAACAAAGTTGAAATACCAGACTTCATTGTCTCCCTGAGCAAATGTCATGGACTTACTCAAGTAGAGGGGAGATGACCCAAACCTGGTCTAAAACTCTTCCTCCTTCTATGCCTTTGGACCTAATGCCTGGCTTCACCATCCCCTAGAGTCTGTTTGTACCTCTGTCACATCTGTGACAAATGTTCCAGTTCCTGTAAGCCAGGCAGATGATGCCACCAGGATAGTAGGAGCCCACCTTCCCCTATGCATTCCCCTCTAGCCCATTACTTCAAGGTACAACCATCACCCCAGCACTGTGAGAGATACTAGAACACAGGGCACTCCCAGAGCCTGCCTGTGTATACACACTGGTATAAAACCCACAGACAGCCGTGGCAACCTTGTGGCAATCCACGTCACAAGTTTGTATGTCAGCTGCAGATAGAAATAGAACTTCATGCAGCTCCCATGCCTCTCTCACCTTGTCTGTCTACCAACCTGGACCATACTGCATTTCAGGTGTATGTCCTTGACCATCTCCTCAGGTTTTTTCAAGTTTTTCAAACATCTAGTTCATCCTTATCAAGGTTTTGTTACTGAGGGAGGCTGCAGGGGTGGCTTCTGGTGAGGACCAGAAGCTGCCACCATATCAGATAGAGCCAGTGACAGCCCAGTCCAAAAGGGACTTAACCAACGGCCAAAGCCAAACCCTCTGTGATATCTGAGTTTAAAGAAAAGCTCTAAACTATAGCGACAGGGCTTAAAGAACAAGCACACATGAGAAAAAGCATCTTACAAGACACCTTTACCAGATCAGACTCTCCTACTCTTCACCAAGGGCCAGGGACCACCCCAACAATCAATCTAGCAAGGATTTTAACAGTATGCTCCTCAAGCCAAATCCTTTGGTGGCTGAAATCTGCATGTCAGTGGAGCACAACACAGAGGAGCTGCTATGCCAGTTTGTTGGCAGTGGTGAAAAAAATAGAAGTAACTTTTTAGCTTCATAGATCCAACTAGTTTTGAGGAACAGTTAAGAAATTAAACATTAAAATTATTACCAGTACTCTTACTGGAATCATTCCAGAGGGGAATCAAAGTATAACTTCATTCAGTCAAGGAAAGAACGTAAAGCAGATGGCTAGCTGGAGTTGAAGTTAGGTTGACTGCTCTAAGAGCTCGAAGAGACATGTGGGTGGTTAAGCACTTCGCCTGACTGACACACTTCCCCAAGCTCACAACCCCTGGATGGAGGTAAGGAGTGTCACTGTTCCAATGCAATTTGATCATTTGCAATTCACTTGTCCACTCACTGTGACCCCCTGGCTCTTCCTTTCATGTTAGTTAGTCCTCTGTCATTAAGCCTAATTACTCCAGCTATGTGTTTTAATTGCTGTACTCAAGGAAGTACTTCTCTTCCTGTTGGCCGGCCCATTATAAGCAAGCTATATAACAGGCCTGCAGAGGAAAACATCTTGTTTTTCTTGTTTGACAGCAATGCACAGATCCCATCTATGTCATAGCCAAATGACACAGACTGCAGTCATTGCCTGAGGGGAGAACTTCTTCCTGAAACTCTTATTCCCAGAAGAAACCTTTACACGTTTTCTTCTCTGCTGTGTACATCATTTACCAAACATTCAAGTCAGCTGGCCATCTACCCACTACCCTCTTACAACCATCTTTGCAGATCACTGGATCAGAGCAGCCAACTCCGTTCATACAAGCAGCAGGCCACAGTTTAATGAGAGTGAATGCTGTGCTACTGCCTGACACATAGCAATACTGGCCTCACACCTTCACACAAAAAACAGGCAAAAAAATGCACCCACTGAGCTCTCTATGAAGTATCATTACCTAATGTTAATTAATGTACTTAATTACTCATGTGGGAGGGAATATGGCCCTAGGCTTTAGCGAGGATACTCATACCCATTCAATTTAGAACAAAAATGTTTATTTGCTATACCTAGGCTTATTAAAGACTGAAACACCCTGTCCTTGCCTGTTGAAAGGTTCTCTCCTCCCAGCAGGGGCACTTTTGCTCTAGGAACTGAGAGGCTCCTTACACGTAACCAGAACAAAGCAGTCTTTGCTTTCTATTACCTGTAATGACCAACTACAAACAATCAAATTCTGGTATAACTCTGCATTTGAGGACCATGTATTGTTTCCTTTAAAGGCAAAGTTTACCTAACATGGAGATAGATCCTCACTGCATATTCCTCAAAGAGCCAAGCCTTAAACAACATCTTTCAAATTAGGCTATGCAGGTTATTTTCATCACTGTATGCCTCCATACCAGTTATTGAGGCAGTAAGATATTGCAGCACAAGAAACAACTCACTGTCATTTTAAGAACTGCTTTGCACCCCTTGCTTCAGCACAAGAGGCATTCCAGCTATTCTGGTCTTCCCAATCATGACTTGAATTTCCAGTAACAGCCACCTGGATTGTCCAAGGCTACTGCAGAGCAGGATCTTATTAAAAAAGTAAACAAAGTGTTAAGTTAAACTCAACACAACAGCAGCAATGGACCACTAACTGCACCCTTCCCCTGCAACAACCTGGTCTGGTCTTGCCTCAGCAGCAATGCTGTATGGTGCAGCACACTTCAGTATTATTTCTTAAGGATGAAGTGGGATGTCAGGGTCTTTTACTGAACCTCATCTGGAAGTTTCAGCAGGAATTTTTTAAACCTTTCTTGCTCATAAGGAATAAGGGAATAAGTGGGCCATGCAGAAACCGCTTTCAAAAGGAATGCTTGTTTGCAGATGGTGTGGTGTTGAGAGTGCACTCTTGTTACAGCTTCATTTTATTCTCTTCTCACATGTCTGTCCATGACAGCATTTGGGGTAGTGGTTTCCCATTTATCTTTTAACAGTTTAAACATGCAGCTGCACTTCTTAGTCAAATGGCCAGTGCTACATGGAAAATATTTCCCATGTTCTTCTCATTGCATAATCACAACTCAGAACTTATATCCAAGAACCTTGATGGCTCATCCTCAAGGGTGTGGCCACTTCTTGGACTAGAAAAATCTTGTTTCAAATTGGGAACATGTATATTAAGCCATTCAAGGCCCTCAGTTCCCCAGAATCAAGAAATTCATGCATGCTTGTGAGGTGACTGTAAGGCTGAGTCATGGGTGAGTTTCCTACCACAAAGGCAAGAGACTCACTAATTCCACACTGTTTGCATATGCAGCAGGAAGCCTAGCTTTTCCATGAGTGATACTCAGTGAGCAGCACAGCTCACTAAGCTGTACCTCCTGCTAGCTACAGCCCTGCCTCCTTTTTTTACTGAGTTCTTATACAGGACAACATCCCAGCTGCAAGGAAGCCATTTTGGTACAGTGGACAAGACACTGTTCCCCTTAGTTACAGAGTAGTTGAATGACAGGTATAAAAAAGCTAGCAGGTCAGCAATCATCTAGACAGACTAATTCCAGATTGGAGGACCACAAGGTCCAGTTTACTGTCCTACACAACATAAAATGTGTTCTAAGAGTGCAACAGTACAATCAAGTGAAAATTACAGGAGTATACAAATCTAAAATTCTCTTGACCTTAAGACATTACAAGTTTTACTTCTCCAGTCATTTGTTCCAGACTATTGCCTAGGAACAAATTAGCCCAACTCAGACTAAACACACTTTTTTTACTAATAAAATCAGACAGTACACATCCCAATGGCAAGGCAAACCGAAAAGGCAGAAAGACAGCAAGTTCAAGTCCTACCTTGCACTCCCATAGTAGGATTGGTCTTATGCTCTGGAAGGACAAGTCTTAGCTTTGAAGTCTAAAATGCAGCTTGAAACATTTATTTAAAAGTCTTTTAACTAAAAAGATGTGACAAAAGAAAGAACTATCCCACCCAGTGACTACCCTCCATTTCTCCAACTCCTCTTTCTGTATTTGTAAACCAGATTATAGCCTGGTGATAACCATCTGAGTAGGGTGGCAGCAGACTCCTCCTAAAGCAACTGTCATGGCTATCCCCAAGCCAACAATAGACAAGGTTGCCTTTGACCAGTCTTTGTATACAGATAGTACTGCTTTAACACAGCAAAATCTGATACACACCTGACATTATGAAATTCTTAAGATTTTTGTTAAACACACAGCAATATCCAAAAGTGAAGAGTTTATACTTTATTGTACTCATATATATGGACCAGGAAGATAGTTTGCACCACTTAATCTAGCTAGCTTGTTTAGGGGTTTTTTAAAGTAGAAAAGTTGCAGTAATTTAGCCAAAGCAGTCATGTTTCAATGTCTTCATGGCTGGAAATCAGACTAGACTTTTAATGGTCTCTTCCAGCTTCTCTTTATTGGCCCCAGAGAACTCCTGCACCTGTAAAGAGAAATTGAGTTTTAGAACTCTTGCATTCAATGCTTCTTAACATTAGTTGCATAGCATCCAGTCACATACACACCTATTTGACTCTGCTAAAACCAAAAAATTTTCCCACCCTCAAAACTGGGTGTATTTTGCAGATATTAACGTATTTATTTCCTGCTCAATTCAACACGCGCAAAAGTTGAGACAAAACACTATCAAAATTCACTTCTAGACTACCATTGATCCTGAATCAATATTGTGTAAGACTCAAAAAGAGGTTTGAAGAGACTCTGAAGGTCCCCATACATCAGAGACAGCTTGAAGTCACCTTGAGTTGCTCAGGACCCTACCAGTCAAATTCTGGAAGGACTGTTCCAGATGCGCCCAGTGTCTCCTGTGAGAACTGTTCTTGGAACTTACAGGGCAGAAAGATAGAGGTAACATTCATCTGCTGTCCCAAAACCAGCAGCTCTGTCCTCCTCTATCTACAGAGTTGCAAGGTACAGAGCAGACTACACTACAGGCCATGAAACTGCTTGCTTGATACAAAAAGCCACACATTGACTGTCATGCTGTAATCTCAGTTCTTCCAATAACATCACGAAGTTGCAGAAGTTCACCCTAACAGAACTGTAGAAGGCTCATACTGAGCTGAAAGTCACCCTACATGTGACACTCAGCTATCCAAGGTGCAATTCCATGCCTTCAGCCATGAAACTTACACCCAAACATTGTTTTCCTTTAGAAAAGCCTACCTTGAGCTTGCTTGGCAAACTAAAAGCCTAAGACAACACATTCAGCTCAGCAAGTGCAGACAGAGAGCTACTCAAACTACCCTGCACAGGCAGCCCACTGTGCTGTCAGAGCACAATCTGCATCCCATCTCATCCATCTCTTAGCAGAGCAGACACAAGGGTCTATTCAGTCCTCTAACAGGGACAGGACTTTCACTTTAAAGGTCATACAGTCTCTCTGTGAAATAAACTCAAGAGTTGTTTGTCGTACATAATGTCAACCAGGTTAGAGACTTCTGTTTGGGTGGGATTCCATAGGCACCTATAGTCATGTCTCTGCTTGAACACAAGCTGCATCCATATAACAAATACTGATCAAGTAAAAAGCAGGTTGTATTGACCAGTAGTCACAGACATCTCACCCCACTATCTCTCATGAAACTGTAAGACTGACGTGTAACTAACTCAGTTCACTACCTCTGAACAACACAGTCTGCACCACAGGTTAACTGCTGGTTACAATTGCTGTGGTACTAAAATGAACTTGCTTGCTCTCAAGAGTGTCTTAATGCTACTAGTACTACAGAGGCATAATCAACAGAAAGCAGACTAAGTAGTCCCACTCCCAATCTTCTTTCAAGTGTTTAGCTTGTCTGCTCCAGTTCCAAAAAGGCAGAGCCTACCTTCTTTCCATTCTTATAGAACTGGAACGTTGGCATGCACTTCACATCACAGTGTGAAGCAACATCCTGGAAAAGACAAAAAAAACCATCTTCAACTGGGCATATTCTTAAGGATATTAGATTTAGAACCCATCTAGCTGACATCAGTTTAGGTGACAGGGTAAAGCCATTACTGCTCAAGATAAAGCAAAAGCACTTCTGCTTTTGCTTCACTAGCAAAACCAGTGCAGTGTCAACATCTTCCCTGAAGTGACACTTAAAGATCCCTTCTTCAACATTTAATTCACGCAATAGCAAAAACCTTAACCTGTACTCTGTGTTTGGTAAAAAACAAACAGACCTCCACAGCAAAACAGATGTCTGCTTGTAAGACCCAAGAGCCCTATGGCAATGCTTGCACTTCCATGTGATATTTTTCAAGTACCTATTTGACAATACTGAAATTGCAATACAGCAGACATTTTATTGCACTTAATTCAAGACCTAATTTCATTTTTAATGAAAGAGGAAACAGTGCCAAGAGCAGTGGAGGGACCAGACAGATCAGTAGGTTGTGAACCATTACATTTGAAGATTGCATCAAAGCAACTTAAGACCTTAGACTAACACTCCATCCCAAAGTAAAGGGTCAATACTTCTAAGTTATCTGACACATGTGCTAATAACCAAAGTAGTTTGTTCTGTTCAGGTGTTCCCTGACAAAAAAAAAAATCCCAGCTAAATCCCTGTGTCTCAATTTTAAATTGAAGTAAACTCTTGTTTTGTTTCAGTATGTGTGAAGCCATTTTGAATTCTTGTTTGTCATTTGTGTGGAAGTCCTTAGCTGTCCTCCCTCAGCACCACCCCAGACCTTACCTGGGCATCATCCACATCGATTTCTATGAACACCACCTCACCATACTTATCACACAAACTCTAGAAAGAAATAAAAAGAACTATGCAGTTACAGTGTTCTAGGAAAGCTTCCTGAAAAGATGTGTTCATATAAATTGAAAGGCTGGCGCTTCTTAAACTGCTAGTAAAATATACTTTGCTATCATAAAGCAGCTATTTTACAACCAGAGCAAAAATTCTCTGTTCTGCTGCAGACAGTTTCTGGAGGAGTCTGTGGCAACGCACTCTCCCCAAATATCCCAAGACATAGGTGGAAGGCCTTCTCTTGCAGCCTTCGGCTTATCACCAAAATATGCTACAGCATCTCATACCTCATCAGGAGTAACACGGCCACCTGAACACAGCTGGAGAAGCACATTAACCATGTACAGAAGGATAAACATTGTTTCCTCTCTGTATCCCACTTCTTGAGGCAATGCAACTGGCAGGTCTCTATGGACCTGAAACGCATGTAAGCACCAGGACAAAAGCTAAACCCCATATTAGTTCCCAGCTATATCAACAGTCAGTCTATTTCACTTCATAGTCTTAAAAATAGATACTTCTGCAACTTCTCACTTTTCCAGGAAATGCTGACAATCACATAAGGCAAAAGGAATTTTCCTCCATGCTATTGTTAAGCAACACAAATATTTACATACAATTTAATACAGAAATAAACCCAGAAAAGCTACTTACGTGGAAAAAGGGCTTGATCATTTTGCATGGTCCACACCACGTCGCAGAGAAATCAACAACTATAAGCTTCTCACCAGCAGATTTCAGCTCTGCCTCAAATTCAACCTACCAAAAAAAAAAAAA
>VWZU01015490.1:151597-161703 GCA_013397095.1 Sterrhoptilus dennistouni
ACTGCCCGCTCATTCCCAACTTACTCCCCGCTCACTGCCTGCTCATTCCCCGCTCACTGCCTGCTCACTGCCCGCTCACTGCCTGCTCACTGCCCGCTGTGCCGAGATGGTGGCAGCTGTGGCAGCACGTCCCCAGCGCCACTCTGGGGATGGCTCCTGGCAGTGCCATTTTGCTGCCTCTGGAAGAAACTGCACCTGTGCTGTTTTGATTTTTTTTCTTAAATATGGCATCACGGACCCGTTACTAACCTCTCTAATTGGGCCAGCAGCATGTCCATCTTCAGAGTCATCAGAGATTGGCTCTGTCAGACATGGTGGACCCTTCCAGCAGCTTCCCACAGAAGCCACTTCTGTGGCACCACTCACTACCAAAAACCAGGCTGTGCCAAGCTAACACACCCATATAGGCTGGAAATCAGCAGATGTACTTTACCTTGGGCATCTCTCTTGAGAAGCACTGGAGATCTCTCTAATACCTTCTAATTTCTGCAGCCTTCATCCAATGTACAGCCATCCAGGAGCCTGTATAAACAACCCAGACCTTATTATTATTTTTTTTTAATCACAGATTAAACCCCTTTTTAGCACAGATTAAGCCCAAAACACTAGTAATGCCTTAAGGCATAGATAGTTCAAGCCTTCTGTAGGTAAATGGTATTTGTTGGGATGCACTCACATCAAAATGTTTCTAAGAAAATGCCTAATGTGATGCCTTTGTCTGTTTGGTCCTGAAATTGAACACTAACCAGCCTTGGAGCAGTACATCCGAAGACTGTGCATGAAACTGGGTGTATGTGGTAGTGCACATCCCCCACTTACCTCCCTGCCTTGATCACTCTATGATCAAGGAATTCTTGTTACCTTGGCCTTGATTAATGGGCAGTTAAGTTACCCTTGAGCTTACAAAAACCCCTGTCTGTTCCCAAGAATCTCTGTTGTCTAATAAGGTCTAGTTTTTTAATGAATAGCCTTAAACCTTTATTTTTGTCTTAATTCCAACCTAAGTGAAACATTATTGTTATTGGACTCTTTTTGAGGAAAATTCCAGTTAAAATTCCCCAGTTGTGACCAGGATAACTAAAGCAAATCATCTAACAACCCTATGAACAGTGGTCTTGAGTGAAGCACTTTGAGTTCTCTTGGACCACAGCAGGTTCTGACCAGCATCTCCATCTGCACTGGGTTTGTGTGGCAAGGTTCTGGTGGCAGAAGGGCTGTGAGACTGACTTCTCTGACAACCTGATGGAAGCTTCCCCCATGTCCAACACAGCCTATGTCAACTGGCTTCAAAATGGACCTGCCACTGGCCAAAGCCAAGCCCTTTAGTGACATGGTAGCTCCTCTATGGTAGCATATTTAAGAAGGAAAAAAAGAAAAAGTTATGGCACAGGAACAATTGTAGCCAAAGAGTAGAGTGAGAATATGTAAGAGGAACAATTCTGCGGACCAAGATGAGTGGAGAAGGAGGTGCAGGAGCTGGTCCAGGCACAGAACTGAGGTTCCCCTACAGCCTGTGGTACATGGTGAGGCAGGATGTTCCCCTGTAGCCCATGGAGGACCATAATGGAGCAGCAATCCACTTGCAGCCCATGGAAGACCCCATGCTGGAAGAGGTGGATGCTGAGAAAACACCATCCACAGGCCAATGGTGGGAAGTCCACACTGAAGAAGGTTCCTGGCACGGACCTGGCTGGAGCAGCATTGCTGGTAGGACTTGTGAATCTGTGAGAGAGCCACTGGTGGAGTTGTTCATGAAGAACTGCNCTAATGGAGAACTTTCTCCCATAGGAGGGATGCCATTGTGCAGCAGGGGAAGGGCTCCTCTTCCTGAGAAGGAAGCAGTGGCAGAAACAATAAGTGGTGAACTGACCATTCACTGTCTCCCTGCACCAATGTGGGGTAGGAGGTAGAGATTCAGGAATAAAGTTAAGTCTGGGAAGGAGGGAGGGGTATGGGCAAGCTGTTTTTAAGATTTTTGGGAGTTTTTTACTTCTGATTCTCCTGCTCTGATTTTTATTAGAAATATAGTCAACTAATTTCCCTAAGTCAAATCTGTTTTGCCCATGGTGGTAACTGATGAGTAATCTCTTCCTGTCCTTTTCTCGACTGATGAAGCTTTCTCCCCTGTTCAGTTGAGGAGGGGAGTGATGGAGTGGCTTTGGTGGGCACCAGGGTGGTGGACCCACCCACTTTGGTGAGTGTCCAGCCAGGGTCAACCTACCACACTTTCTGAGTGGGATGCCTCTTGCCTTTTATGTCCCCAGTCTCTGTATAAATAATTCTAAAATGATTATAATACAATTTTCCTTTGTGTGCTTCATCTAGGCAGTAAGTACTAGAGTGGAGCCTGCCATTGAACTTTGTTGTGCTTTTACAAATTTATTTTAAACCTGCTTTTGCTGATGGTGATTTGTTAAATGACCTAAACCATTCACTTGTGACAGTGTAAACTTTGAGTTTCTACTTCCCATTTCACTCAAAATGCACCTGTGCTTTGTCCCCATAGCCTGTCTCTGTTGGGCCCTCAGGAAGCAAAAGAGCAATATTTGAGTTGCATTTGAGTTGTTTTCTCCCAAGAGAGCCAGGTCCAGGCCTGGAGAACATGGGTCTCCAGTTATTTATTGACACAGATAGAAATGAGTGGCCACTAAATACAGATACTGTGAAAGGTTGCTCTGAAGCATATTTTTGAGAAAACACACCACCTTCCTGCAGTTCAAAATGTGTTCTCATTTTGTCTTACAAAGTCTGCTTCCTCCTCTCTCAGGAGATTTGCTTGTTCCTGATTTCTTCTTCCTCATTTTTTTCCTAAGTATTTGTTACAATTATGAGATTTGCTCATGATGAGAAGTAGCTACCGCTCCAAATTGTATACCAAGGTGGAAATTTGAAACAGTGATAAAAGATCAGGGTTTTGAAATAAAAAATATCCAGCTAATCCTTCATCTTTCTGGCAGATGGCCAGTAACCCTCTCATATTTTTGGCAATAAAACATGATGTTTTATTCATCTGTGTTTGATTTGGATTTGCTCATCCCTCTCTCTATCAGCTGACAATGATCTGGTAGCTTGAGTAGAACAGGACTGTTTCCAGAAACTAGGAATCCAGGAAACCAAAGGAAAAGGTGTGTTTTATATTTGGTATGTTATAATATCTATATATAATATAGATATAAAATATATATCATATATCTATAATCTATACATCATATATCATATATGTTATACTATCACTTGTTTAGTTGCTATCTATTCCATTAGCACTAAGCAAAATGGGCAAAGATTAGCAAAAATATTAGAAATATACATTGGAACTTCTTTTCTTATGGATACCTCTACTGGGAAAGATCTCTACTCAGTAGGACCTAACCTGATGTGACTTCCATCATGTGAAACTAGAACTAGATGCCCAGTGTGTGTTTCCAACAAACCTGAATCAGTGGCTATTTTTGGGTGTTTAGTGCTAGACTCATATTCCAGTGTACAGAGGCTTTGGTTGTGCAAGAATCAAATCCAGGAGCAGTTTGATTCCTTTCTCATTTTATAGCAAAGCTTAGTTGCTGGAATACAGACAAGAGATTTTAGGAAGGCGAAGTGCCTATTTCTTCATGCCTTACATCTCCTTTGTACCCAGGCTGCCAAATACTACATGCAAATACTAGTTTACTTACTGGTCTGACCCTTGAAAAGGCAGCCTCTTGCAGTCAACGGGACTGTTTTACTTGAAAGAGTTGGTTTAGATTCTTGGGGGTGACATCTCTCTGGGGAGGGGGTCTTTGTAGTTTGGATTTTGTGCTTAAGACATAATGTTGACAATGGGACTTTATAAATAGAGGTGACTTAGTCTTTGTTTTACAGCTTTTAACCAATATCAGACTGACTTCAAAACTAGAAAACATTATATTGCTCATTCCTTTTGAACTTGCCACCATGACAAGTAACAAGCCCAGCACTTTTCAGCACTGTTTGCAGCACGGCTGCTGTGTTATTTTACCTGAGTATGCTGTCTTCAGTACATAGACTCATGGGCAGAGAAGAGCTGCAGAACGTCCTTGAATGTGGATACATTTGGACAGGCTGCTCTTTTGCAATTAAACCACAGTACTTACAAACCAGTCACTTCTTTGAAGTGCATTTTCTTGATTCCGTCCAAATTGAGAGATGAACCTTATTTCCTCTCATAAGAGGAGATATAACAGCAGCAGTTTATTGCTAAAGCAGGCTACTCAGGCAGAGTGAGGAAGCTTCTTTAGATTTCCACTGTGCTTGCTAAAGACAGAGGATCCTTGATCTACAGCACTGCCAGTAAGGGTTTTTTGTGAACATTACACCTGAGTCCATAAAAATGCTTGGCCTGCTTTTGGATGGGGGAGTGATTACTGGTGTAATAAATGAGATAGCCAGATTAAAAAAAATAAAAAATAAAATTTATTTCACATAACCACAAACTCGGGAATGCTACAATAAAAGGACAACTCCGATCCCGGGATTGGCACTGGGTGAACATTGGACTGGCCTCTATCGCACCGGTCCCACCTCGTTCACAAATCCCGCCACCAAAAGTGCAGTTTATATACAACTTATTCTCCCCGAGGCAGGGTTTCTTTGCCCACCTCAGGTCAGATCGCATATCCACATGTCTTCTTTAGAGACTCCTGTCTCCTGAATCGCTTTCTGGGCAGAGGTGAGGAATTGATGAGATTTTTGAGAAGCCGATATTGATATGATCAGACTTGACTGAGCAGGGGTGTCTGTAGCCTAGATGATCACCCCTGATGGCCCATCTTTGTGGCTGCTACTCCTTTTCAGTTGCAAATTTCGTACTGTGCATTAGCAGGTCTCTGCCTGATTCTGAGGCAGCACCAGGACACAGCACCCCAGCACCACAAGGACTCCCCAGGAGTCTGGGTTGTCCAATTGATGCCCACCACTTCTGCAAGGTGAGCAGGCCCCAAACCTTCCTTAGCTACGGGGATGCTTGAAGGGCAGCCTTCCTGGGGATGTAGCACAGCACAGCAATACTCAGGAACAGAGAGACAAGGATGAAGGAGTTTTGTCTGGTTTCTCTGGGCAACCAATTTTAGGTAAGGTCACCTCTCCGGCATACCAGAGCACCGTATTTCCTGAGTTGTCCCTCTTAAGAAGAGGCAGAGGTTATTTTTTGAAAATGTGCCTCATCCCCCTTCCCCAAATTTTTGAATCCTTTTCACATCCTTTGAACCTTAAGCATGAGCAAAATTTGTAGCCAAACCACCCAGAAGGACTTGGTTCATATGAGCTATTTCCACTCTAGGTATTGTTCTAATTGCTCTGCTGAAAGCCCTTCATTGTGCTTTGAAGCAGGGCTGGAAAAATATCCATTAATGACATTCTCGGCCTAACTGATGGTTGTTTTACTATTTTGTAGCATTAGATGTCTTTATTATAGGTGGTTATTAAATCCCAAGAGGCAGGATTCTGCTTCACTTTCATCCTAAGCATCAAGAGCAGTGTCTGGCTAATGCCCTGAGAATGAGGGGTCAAGGGTCTCTGCTCTCTCAGAGTCCAAAGAGGTGCTTTGCTGAGTGCCTCCCACTGCAGTTAAGATGCCTGATCCTAAGCACAAGCTAGCAGGTCATTCTAACCCAGAAACATTCTTTTCCCTCGATAATGAGCACTCCCTGAGGAACAAAAAAGGATGCTAAAAGCCACTGTAGCTTTTTAGCTGAAAATGGCTGTTAAATTCACACTAGATGAACTAGTCTGGGACAAACTGAATAGAACACAGTGACAGACATCGTCCCTTATTCCGCTCCCTTTCTACACTCAATTACACAAATCCACAAGCTCTGCCAGAGCAGATGCAGTTGCCACAGCACTGCTTTGCTTATGGTTGCTGTGGAAGTGACAATGTCACCCACGTACCTTTAAGGGGCAAAGGAACCTCTTGGGCACTGGTTGAGGGTATGCATGATGGCTCCTCAGCCTCTACCTCCTCTCCACTAACCCAAGAGTTTTGCTAGCCTATACCTTGGCGCTTAGGGAACTTGCTGTATTTTGTAGGCTGAGTTTGCTCTTACAATAATTAGCAGATTCCTAGGGCAATGCCTCAGATCTGAAAAAGGTGTCCTAGTGGAAAATCTTTTGTGCCATCTGGACTTCACAAAATCTGAGGTGTCTGACTTTGTTCATACAGCGTTTTTATACTAGCTCAGCTATATTCTCAGTGCTGTGGCACTCCTCCTTTGTCAACGAGTGAGATCAGAAGGAGAGCTTGTGTAAATCCACAGAAACAGTGTGTGGCACACACCCATCTACCAGGCAGTCTCTGTATTCCCAAGAACTTTCTTGAACTTGGCAATCTGCAAACTACTGAGTATACGTCATTCATATCAGTGGAGTTAAGAGGTCAAAGGATGTGATTTTATCAGATGACTCAGAACTGGGAGTGTTTATTACTCTTAAGCACCTTTACATCATCCTGACTCAGCAAAACAGGTCCAGTTCAACATTTTTTTTTCTTATTTAGCAAACTTCCTAGGGATGTTTTCTTTAATGTGGACTCCATTCTGCACATCCTGGTGGTCATGCTCAGAAAAGCTCCTGCTGCAGGCAAGGCACTTTGTCCAGGTGTTGACATCAAAAACAGAGTCTCAGTTTGACAAGACCTGGCTCAGAGTTCTTGGGCATGGAGCCTCCTTGGCTCAGCAGCACATGCCCTGTACATAGGTGTACATCCATGCGTGTCTGTCCACACACATGGGTTTTCCAGTCCATGGTGGTGTGTGCCATAAGTACCACTGTACCAGCACTGTAGGAAAACCCCAGAGCTGGACTGAACAAGGTTTTTGTCAGCTGGTCACAGCTGGCTGTCATTTATCACCAGAAAGAATTTCTAATCTGCAGTGAAACATTTATTTTTCCTTTACCTTGCTATCAAAGTCTTGCCATGCAAACCCAATATAACTGGCCAGAAGAGAGAGGGGCATATTAGCTTTTCTGTCCGCTGGCTAAGGAGAAGTCTGCTGGGTGTGATGGTGGTGATGACCTGCCAAAAAAAGTGCCCATCACACTTGAGTGCTTTGGTAGTACGATGCATTTGAAGTGCTTTTGCCTGTCTAGCAAATCCCAAAGCTATGCATTGAGCCCAGTGTTCAGGTCCTGACCTGCTCCATTAAATGCACATTGCACACAGTGCCTTCCCTGCCAGAAGTGCAGCAGGGCAGTGATTATGCTTTTGCCCTGATTGTGTTGCCAGCTTTGTGAGCACCAGCGCAGGAAGGCTGGTTAATGAAACTCATGCTTGCAACTGACTGAAAAAGTACCAGCAGGACATTCATGCATTGGGTGAGCATTTTAAGTTAATGCCTCTTCCCAAACACACCTTTCTGGTAAGGACCAAAATCTGTGTTTCACTGTACCCTGACCTTGCTTTATTGCCAGTGTAAGGCATAAAGTCCAGCACCCTCATTCTCATAAGCAAAGCCATACAGCCAAACTTCCTGCAAAGTTACCTCTTTTGCAGTGGGCTGTTAAAATCAAGCAGGAGCCAGATGAATGGAAATGGGGAGGTAGTGACAGTTGAAACATATCTGGCATTTACAATCTGCACCTTTATGCAAACAGAGTTTGCAAGTGAAGTGTATGTTCAGAGAATCTGATCAGGTGGGTAGAGTTCTTCTTTGAGGCTCTTTCATTGTGGAATGCCAAAACTTAAATTTGTGCTCTCTGTGCTACTTAGGGGTATATGGGCATTCCAAGAAAAAAAAAGTTTTTTGTTGATCATTAGAAGTGTATTTTCAGTAGAAAAAGTGAATTTTTATAAAGGAATGGAAGCTCTTTCTGTTTTTTTCCTTTTTTCCCAATTTTTACTCCATGCAAGGTTTCAGTGTGACAGCACAAGCAGATATAGTGCTAGTTCCAGTAAATATGTAAAATCATAGCTGCCTGTGAGACTCGTAGTAGAAAACCAGACAGCAGCTTTTGGCACTGGAAGGGCAAAAATGGTTAATTCTATATTTGCATCAGTCTTAATTTTGAGCTGCAGGCTGCATTTTGTGCTAGTTGTTAAACTGTAATAGCAACTAATGAGATTTCAGCCAAGAGGAGGAGAAGAAGAACCCACAGCTGTGAGACACTGACAGGTTGTCATGACCTGACAAAACTAATCTTCAAACAATGCAAGAGTTGGCTCAGTCAACCCCAGAACTATTTGTAATTACTGCTGAAAATTTGATGAAGGTAGGAAATGTAACAGAAGACTCAAAAACTGCATCATGACTCCTGCACAGCAGATTGTTCTATAGAAACTTGATTTCTCCTGAAAGGAGGTGAGAGGTGATGCTGACATGCAGGACCAGGACATGTGGCACATCTCTTGGCACTGTCAATGCTTTTTATACCTTCCCCTTTGAGGCTTTTGGGAGCATGGCTTAAATGAGATTACTAGAAGATAGGTGCAGATTTTGTTGGATGTTTGCATCTGATGACAATTACTTCTGGCCACAATGATGATGAGATACTTCAAGCAAACTTCAGAAGTTCTTGATTTATTATTATTATTATTATTTTCCCCAGCCTGTTCCCAATTAGTGTTTTTATTGTTGACCTGAATGCTGGACTGTGACATGTGCTTCTGACATCTACAGATGATGATGAACTGGGATGTTCATCACTCCTGCCCTGAAGCACAGGAATAATGATAATGATCTTGGCAAACTGGAAAAGTGATTTGGTAAATAAAAGGAATTACTCTGAAGAAGGACAGGCACAAACACTTGTTTGTGCAAACAATTTGTTTTCATCCCTGCAGTATGTCTGGGAATCTTCTTCCCCTTCTGATAGCTGGCAAGCTGTTCCTGGACACGCAGAACAGAAAAGAAGAAATATAAATCCCTACATAATCAGCACAAGACATGAGTGATATTATCTCATACTGCTCATGTGTGCTGACCAGAGATGTCTGGGAGGTGGCTGAGGCAGGGAGTGTCACATGAGGGTGCCTTTTGGGAGTCCTCGTCCATGAAAAGGGTAAACACCTTTGGACATTGAGGCCTTGGGTGCTAGATGACCCTGAGGTCATCTCTCCCTGGAGAGATGGCCTCGGAGATGCCTGGGCTTGGAGACAAGCACTGTGTAAAAGAGCAGATATCATTCTCTTCTCTCTGCCTCCTTACCTCTCCCTCCTCCTTCCCTGCATCTTTTTTCTGTACAAATAAAGTTAGGACAAACAAGAACCAAAACACCCTGGGGGACCATGAACAGATATGATAAAGGATGTAGCAAATATAGACTATTTTGGAAGACACGAGTTTTCTGCCATTCTCCTTTCCACAGAGACCAGTGCACTGGAGGGGAAAATGGGATCAGGAATAACCCCATGTACAGTACTTCCCACTGTATTCTGCAGGGTCTCCTGGGTACTGCAGAAAAAAACCAAAACAAAGCAAAAAAACCCTTCAAAACAAAAGCAGTAGAAAGTGGAAAAATATGTTTACAGACACCTTTAAGAACAGGATCTGTGTCCAAACCAGGGCTCTTGGGCTCTGGGAATGCCAGCTATGGAGACACAGCAGCATTGCAGTCAACTCACTGGGATAATGGGAGGGATGGAGTTGCAGACTGGGACTGTGAGTTAGACTTCAGCCGGGATGCACAACTGCTGACATCACATGTATATAGGCAAAAGTCTCTGGCTGGACATGGTTGCTGGATCTCCAAGAAAAAGAAAAATACAAGCAAAATAAAGATAGGGGGAAAAAAAGACAAAAAAAGCTGTGCAAGATATTACAGAGATGGGAGAAAGATACAGCTGTAGTTACACACAGCACAGACAAAGCCCAACTGTCTTGTGCAATCCCTCTATGACTGCCAGTTCAACTCTGGCATGGAGAGACTAATGTGGAAAGGTTTGGGGGCAAAGGGGTTTCTGCAGAGGGTGGCGCGGAACAGGCCTTCCTGTTTTGGACTTCCTGGAGAATCACTAACCTCTTGTGAGATTCGGGTTAGAGTTCAGGAAGGTGGCAAGCTCATAGGAGTGTTTTAATTGGACATATCAATCAGACTGCATCAAATCCTGGCTGAAACATCACAAGCTTGGCAGGGAAACAGTAATTTTCATCTGACTT
>VWZU01015490.1:168107-207592 GCA_013397095.1 Sterrhoptilus dennistouni
AGCTGCAAGCATAACCCGTATCTGTAAAATGAAAGTATGGCCAAGGGGTGCAGGAGGAAGGGATGGCAAGGCAAGGTGAGGCAGCAGCAGCTGAAGGAGTGCTCAGCTCCCAGCAGGGCTGCCACTGTGTGTTGCAGAGGCTGCCAGCCCTGCGTGCAACGGCAATTGCAGAGCTTCATCACACTTCACACCGTGCCTCCCTCCCAGCCAGTGAGGCTGCTGGCTTCACATCCAATGAATCCTGGTGACTTCTGAGTTAACAGCAAAAATCATGCCACTCCCAACTGAGAAGGAAGTACTACAGTGAAACTATTGAAGACAAAGTTAAATAAATGGACTGTACTGAGGAAGCAGCTAGAAGGGGATAGGAAGGGAAGGCATGACTAAAAGGCAGCCAGGAAAGCCCTGGATTTGTTTGTGGAGTATAGATGAGCTGGGAGTGGTGATAGCTGTGATTGTTCTTTGCCACCTGGTTGCATAACAACGGACTGATTTCCTGAGGCTACTGGGATAAAGCACAGCAAAATTGTCATCAAGGAGAGGAGAGCACTGAGTGGAGATCCAGGGTCAGTCCTCACCATGCTCTTGGCCTGCTGTGTGGTGCAGGCCAGCAGTATCTCAGTGACAACCTGTCCCTGCCCAGCAGTTCTCCTTTTCTGGCCTTTGCCATGCATGCAGGCTCTGGGTCCACACAGAACTGGTGCTGGTCTGAGCTTGATGACATTTTCATAGTCTCAAAATTTCTGGAGACAGAGAGAGAACTTGAGTTTTCAGGACAATCTGTTCAGCAGATGTTGGTGGCTAATGAAAATTTGAAAGAGGAAGATTTACAGTCAGAAAAGATATTAGACTGAAAAGATTAAGGTTAGTGCTGGTTCACTGAGCTAGCAATGAGGTATGCAGATGACATCTGCAGAAGGGCCATCATTAGTAAAGATGATAATCACGTTTAAATCTCATCTGTCATTTTACATCTGCAGCACCTTGAGGGAGAAGGAAGAGCTCATCTGACTCATAAAATGGGAAGATTTGAAGTGACTGTTGTGGTGGCACAGTCTGCTGGGAGAAACTCAAGTGTCCTCTTCACCAGGCCGTGCATGATACTTCTTATAGCACAAAGTGGTCATGCTGGTCCATCTACAGGAGGGACATCTGGCAGGATGGACAAGCCTGTGCTGAAGAATCACATCCATCAGCTTGTGATGAGCATCAGCTTTTATAGTGCTCCAGGCTCAGCAGGGAGAGGGGGCAAGCCTGCAGACCTTGGCATTGGCAGGCACTAGCAACATGTCAGGCTAGAAAGCAAGGGTAATGGAAGTGCAGCCCTGCTCCTGGGAGAGGAGCTTGCAGTAAATGGCATGGATACTCACATGTAAATGGGTGAAGAAGTGCTCTGCATCATGAGCATGAATGGAAATAACCTTAGAGAAACAGATCAATAATGATACTGGCTTGCCTCTGGGTACTGCTATTCTTGCCTCTTGCTGCTGGAAATGTGTGGTCAGGGTATATTTTCCCAGAAAAGAATCTGCAGTGTGGCAAAAGCAGCAGGTATCCTTTCTGCAGTGAGGATCCAAACTGCTCTAAGACAATTCAGAGGTGCACAAACTGTTCCTCTACTGAGATGCAAAAGAGATCTCTGGTCAGACTGTTAAAGTGTAAGGGTGACTCCTCATGTTAACAACTGCTGGCACACACTAACCCTGTCCAGTGCCCCCCCACCCTGTGAGATCAGAGTCAACATCAAACATTTTCCACTGTGCTTCCAAGTGGAAAGACATAGGTGTCAGTAGACTCCTTTCAGAGTTTTAGCTTGTTCAATGGTCACAATAAAGAGAACAGGGCCAGGGAAAGAGCTTGCTCTTACTACACTTCCCTTTAAATAAGGCAGTTCTCTAGAGCATGCTGAAGATCTGGGTCCATGTGCACAGGCATCCCAGCTGTTCCCACTCAGGATTTTTACCCATACTTCAAGTACTGCAAATCTCAGATGCAAGTTTCTATCTTTTCTATAAGATACACATTAAATTTCAGGGCTTCGTGAACAACACTATAGTAACCTCACACCAGCTTTTGAATTGCTGGCTTAGGAAAAGGCTATCAAGCATTGACCATATTTTGCACTTGGAGACTTCCAAGTCTCCACTTATGCTTGTGTATCCAAACATTATGTCCAAAAACTTCATGTCCTAAATCTTTGCCCTGTTAATATCTTATGAATTCCTTGCCTGGAGGAGTGGTGTTGAGTCAAAAAATTTTCTTTCTGCTACAATCATTCTTTACCTCATTTCTCCAGGAATTTGGGCATTTCCATACCTTTAAAAATTCCAGTACTGCTGCAGAGTAAGACAAGTTGTATCTTCATCAACTAGATAATGGTGAGTGAAGCAGGTTCTAATCTGTCTCTTTATGCCAGTGGTAACTTTGGACTTTACAGGTTTAAAAATATGCCCTAGCAGAAGAAAGGATTTAAAAAATGAGGTGCTAACTTCATTTTTTATCTGCAGATCAAACTTGGACTATATCCAACACAACCTTTTAAGATTGCTGGCAATTATTTTGCCTTTTGCTTGAGTGGAGGTCTATTTCTGTAGTCTATCCCAGGAGATCCTAAAGGGTAGGTTAGCATTATTGTTATTAGGATTTACCAAAAGAATACAATGTTCCCTCTACATTGGTACTAAACAGGGTGCAACTTTATTTACAGTGTAAAGTGCATCACATGGAAGTAGGTTAAAACACACAACAAGCAGTGACATAAATGACAATACAGCACTGGGTAGGGAGGGGAAAATATTCCAGCAAGTATCAAAACATCATCAACAGCACTAATAAGACAGCCTCTAGTTTCAGCTATTCTGTCCTAACACCACATCTCCTTACAAAACATGTTGACTGGGTTGATCCCAGGATTCCGTGTACTAGTCACTAGTGTGAAGCTGGGGTGCTAAAAGCTATTCTGCAGCCCTAAACTCTCCAGCAATGTCCTGCCAGATCTAAGCACTCTCCTCACCACTGCTGTTCTGCCCTAGAGATGACCAGGACAGAGTCGGAGGACACACCAGAGAAGCACATTGGAAAAGGGACAAAAACACAAAAATTACATATAAATAAAGATCTGCTTTTCTCACCTATGCACTCTTCCCCTTGAGAAGTCCTATGTTGCTCACTGCAGCTTCCCTTCATTTGCTGTTAAGGCAGCAAGGAAGTCAAGGAACAAAGTGCCTACAGACGGCGGTGACTGTTGAAATGTGGACATTACTTACTGAACGCTATCGTCAGTCAAAGCTGTAAACCTTGATGGCTGTGGAGCTGGGAGATAGAAGATTTTTGCTACATGCTAGCAGAGTCCATTAGAAAAAGAAGGTTGTGGGAGCTAAAACCACAACTCTTCAGCTGGTTGCAGCTCCCACTGGGAAGGAATCTACATTCACATTAATCTGATCCCCTAATGACTCCTATTCTTTACTGTTTTTCTTTAATTGGCTGAAAGCTCCTAATGGCTGACAACTTTGCTTGTTTCTTTCTTCCTCATTTCTGGTCTCAGGCTGACAGCCATCAGCTATGTGTCAGTACTTACTAGAGCCCTGTTACTGTAACTGTGAGCTCATTTTGGTATTGTATCACTTTCCTATATCAGGGCTCATGCATAAAAGGAAGGTACATCCAGAAGGGGGGTGGGGCAGTTCTGCACACTCTTAATCTTGAGGGTAACTAAGCAGGAATAGGTAATAGCTACAGAAGGTAAAATTTATTTCTCCTTTTTCTTTTCCAATGATAACTGCAAATTACACTTTTCTGTTATTATTGGGGAAAATGAAGCTTCTAATCAATGACTCTCAGGTTCTAAGATCTTTTTTCATAGATCGGACTTTTTGCTAACTATGACAATTACCAAACACGTGACTTGGAAAAATGCATGTGATTTCTGCCTTGTAATTCCACATCCTACTTAATCATAATTTTTAACATTACAACTCATCAGAGCATGACTTAATGATGGCATTCATGTATGTGTTTTCCTCAGACATAATGGGATCACCAGTCTGAGAATGAGAAATCTGATAACATGTGTGCTCTCAGTATTTCTCAGTCAGCTGAGCATTTCTGCCTGTGTGTACTCTCAAGAGAAGCCTTTTCCAGTGTTTTGAGGATTCTGCATAACAAAACTGCAACATTTTGGCAAGCAGATAGCAAACGTTCACCTGTAAATGTGTCTGGTGCCTTCTTTCTCTATCTCAGGGACACTCAAATATTGGGACCCAAACCTCAGATATCAAAAACATTCACCTAGCAGATAGCTGCTAGATACATACTTCATTTATATAGGAAAAGGATGGTGGTTACAGGCAGGTGGTGTGTCCCATGGCAAATGGAAAGTGCAAGTTTCAGAGATCCACCTCCTTCCTACTGCTGTATCCTGGATTATGCAGCTTAGAGCTACACCTGGATGGCCTGCAGATTAGAAAGCTTCAAAGGCTCTTGTTGGCTAGACTTAATCCATTCTTCTCCGAATGAGATGATGTTCCCTCATCTCTTTTACTAAGAAATCTTAGATAAAATTCATGCTGATGCCTCCCATTAAGTCACTCTCCAATGAAGTTAATGTCACCTAAACTACACTACAGAATCTTCTTTTTATGCTCACCAGAAACTGTGGCTAGAACATAGACCTTATCACATGCAGTTATAATTATCAACTGAAGTTCAAAGACAGGCCCAATGCAGAGTTTAGTGGCTCATTCAGCCTTGTGTAACATTGTTTACTGTTGAGTTGCTGGACAGTAGTATGCTTTGGCAGCTGGTAAACAGAATTGCCATATTCTGTTTAATCGCGGTTGGCAGTAAGTTTAATTAGCTTACTTACTGTAAGAAATGGGAGGGACCTCACTTTAAACAACCACTTCCTCAGTGGATTGTAGGAATCTTTACATTTGTGTGTGTATTGTGTGTATGACACCTGTGCAGCAGCATATATTTGATAATACTTTTATAAATGAAAAATAAAGATGATTTCCTTAAAAATTGAAAGATGTATCACAAAACAAAATACAAAACAAGGGAGCTGGGGAGGGGTGGGGGAAGGGAGACAATGGATTTGATTTACAATGCATTAGAATCCAAGCCCTGGTGCCTAGACTGAAGCAAGATATCTGAATGTAGGACTGCTGTGCTGATGTTAAAAGGGATAGAATCCAGCCTTCCGTTTCCTGCATCAAAAAACCCAAACAAAATAAAATCAGTGGTGTGCTGAACATACCAAATGATCAACAGTAAGGCACAAGAGGATGTTGTCTGAAAGTATACCAAGGATTAGAATGCCCTCAAAGAGGGGGAGAGAGTGGGCATGGTGAATAGAGATAGCTAACATTTAATTTAAGTCATGGCTCATCACAGAGTAGTTTGGAACTAGTCTTGTTCTGCATGCTGATAAAAGCTTTGGGACCTTTCAGCTTCCCCTTATAAATCCAGACCTTGTTAACCTGCAGCAGGGAACCTCTTCTATCATGTTATTTGCCTGTATTATTTTAGAATTCTCAGAAAGGTGTCATACCCCATAAAGAGCCACAAGTAACTGAGGCCAAAGCTTAACAAAACATGAAACAGATCTCAGAGCTTGTTTCTCTCTTCACTTCACCCACCAAGTTACGTTTAGGAAACGTCCTCTCAAATAGCTCTGGAAGGGACAAGCTGCTAGACCCCAATCCTGCAGGGCTAATGACCCACCTTTTCTCAGACTTCCAATGCTGCACAGAGCTATGGACTTGGACCAAAAAAAAAAACAAACAACAAAAACAACAAAAGAAGCCAAGAATAGTCTGGTTTGGGAATAGCCTGAAACTTGGCTTCAGCTCTCATGAGATAAACTCCACAATTTTTGGCTATTATACCCACGCCCACTGGATTTGGGTTTCTCTGCTAGTATTTCCTAAATGGAAACACTACCAGACTTCAGATGTATGCCTTTCAGTCTAAGATGTTGGCAATACATTTAAGTTGCCTCACTAAGGCACATATAATCACAGCTGACAAATTAAAACTATCCATTTTGGACAATTGATTTTTCGTCAAGTGTCTCTCCTATAGCTTTAAGATAAACTGTGTATCAGACAGATAAGAAGGAATGTCTGCCACTATCCAACCAGAAAGAGGAACAGAAAAAAAATACAATGTCACAGGCTTCATCTGTTCCCTGCAGAAAAATATTAATATTGATGTGGTTCTTGGATAATGACCACTGTGTTCAGCAGGAGCCTGTGCAAATTGAGGTATATAAATTTTTTGCTGTTATGGCCCTAGAGCTGCCAGATCTGAACTGACTTGCCTCAGAGGCACCTTGTTGTACTCTTTAAATGATTACATCTCTCAATGTTGGGTGTAAGATGACTTATTATTTATGACAACTGTTGCATGACCCCAGTCTTGAGGTACATAAGTTCAAAATGAACACTAGTAAACAGTGAGCCACCAAAATTTCCTGAAGAACATTCTGTATTATGTGCCAAAACCCCACTTCCATTAACATAATGAAAAATCAGTCTAAAAACTGTGGGTTTGCCTGTCTGCTTACATGTAAAGGTACAAGTTTCTGAGTTTTCTACAAGTCCAGCAATCATTTTGTAGAGTACTCTCTAAGGTCTTTACATCTTGCCCATAAGTCTTAAGGTATCTAAAGGTTACAGATTAACAGAATCTAGAGATGCTCAAAACATTAAAATTATTTGCTTATTCTTCAGATTTAGAGTTCAGTAGGGTGTGATTCAGCCTAGCTCTGGGATGGTGCTCAGCAACACTTACCTAGAGCAGTCATGTCCAGTCCAGGAGGAGGGACAGTGGCACCGATTTGGTCGTATGCACTTCCCACCATTTAAGCAAGGCAACTGGCAAACAGCTGCACACAAACACACACAAATTTGCATTAATGAGCACATCCACAGCAAGCTGATTTAGTAGCAAGGCATTGAAAATCCTGCCTTATTCTGTTAAGAATGGAAAGGCTAGCCTGAGAAGCACGTGTTTGCGAAGCGCGATTTGACTCCTGCTACTATTTTTGCTGTCTGATGCATTGTATGATCTGCATGAAACAGCCAATGTGTAACTTTACATTGCCTTAAAAATTCTGTTGTTTTTGGTTACAATTAAGACAACAAAGGAATGCAAGCACAAGCAGGAGGAAGAATTAGAAGAATCATAAGATGAACTGGAGAACATGAATAAATTGTAGATTAGTTTTTTTTTAAAAGGAATGTGACAGCTTAACACTAGCCAGGACCAGCAGAAGCCAGACATGGGGAAAAAACATAAAAAGAGACAACATAAGCAGGGGAAGCCAAAGGTCAGAAAGCCATGTGCAGATTAATAGCAAGCAAGGAGTAAGACTTCAAGCAATGGGACCTTCAAGCAAAGGAAAGGAAGCAGAGAATGACAGTCCTGAAAGACACTGGATAGCCCTAAGAGGTGAGACTAGGTGCAACAGGGTGTTAGAGAAAAAACCCTCGTCTGCCTTACAAGTCATGCTGAACCTGGTTGAACATGCTTTTGTGTCACTGTCACAAGATGCCAAGGGCATCAAGTAACCAAACAAAAGTCAAAGTTTCAAGTCTTCCTATCAATTGTGAGATTGAAAGGTAAAGAACCACACAATTTATAGAACCAATTTAGATACATACTTAATGATGTCCTTCAAATACAGACATTTATATTGCAGGAAAAATGTGAATACTTTAAGGCAGATAATGCCATATTTTGAGGACAGACCTAAAAAAACTAGTGAGAGTAAAGGCTGGGTAATATTTTTGCAACGAATATGTGTCAGGAAGCACTGATTATTATGGAATTACAGGAAATGGAAATGAGTAGTCATAGGAATGCAAAAAACCTACTCCAATTCCTCTGGGCCAAACAAGAACAAACAATGGCAGGAGGCTATAGTAATAGGCCATCCATATACAATTAAGTGCACCAAGTACGTAATGTTGAAAATTACTTCTGATTTTGGAATGAAGCATATGACCAAAACATCTTTAGCTGTCACTGAAGTATTTCTCTATCACAGCAAAATGCCAATACCAGTAGCTGAAACAAGAAGTGATTAAATAACTTCATAAGCAGTGTTTATGACGCAGATGCAGTTGTTCATTATAATTTTCCCTTTAGCTACTGAAAAGCAAGTCAAGCCTGTACAGATTTGAAGAAAAAAAAAAAAAAAAAAAAAAAAGAAAAGTGAAGAAGCCATCTATCCCCCTCAAGCACCTATTATAGCTACAAAGCTTGTGAAATATGAGAGGAAATGATGCATTATGTGTTAGGCAAGAATCCCTTCAAAAGACAATAGTTCAGAGTTAAAATGTTCTCTATGATATTTCAACTTTCTGCAGAAGGGTTGGGTTTGCAGTGTATTGTACTGCAATATATGTATTGCACTGCTCATCCCCCAGATTCACTGTTCTTGTCAGTTAAACAAATACTATAAACATTCATTAACAGAGGCATCGATTCCTTCTCCGCTCACCCCATCAGCTACTTTAAAGTCTTGCAGGAAGGTAAAACTGGGATTTCAAGTTAAGTCTCTGTTAAAAATCAGTTAAGGTGCACCTGGACAATAAAAAATACAGTGAAGAAACTGAAATATATTTTTAAAAAAAGCTAATATTTGTAAGTGTTTAAGATTTAATAATGATTGAAAGACATTTCAGTAATCATTCAGTTGCTGAGTTTTACTGTCTTTTCACAGGGAAAAGACTTTCAAAACCTGGTGTTTGTTCAGTCTTGATATGCGACCCCATATTCTAAACTCAGGTTCAAATATTTTCCATAACTGCAGCCAACCTCATGTCACATGAACGGACTGGTCAGGACACAAACCTGGACACTAGAATCACTCCTCTCCTATCCCTCATTATTTTTGTGTGCTCCATGACCTTCACCTTTGGTTAGGAGCAAGTAAGAGATCCAATAAAAAGAAGTGCACATCGAACTCTGTTCAGAGAACTTAGATGACACCTAATGTAAGATACCCATGTACGATGTATCCATTAAGCTCAACCACCCTTAAATCCTTGCTTTGGTATGCTCTCTTTCCCGATTCAGTACCCAGGCACTTAGTGGGAATCCACCAAAGCAGGCTATGTGGTGAAAAACCTCTATAATACTTGCAGCTTATTTGTGAATTTAATGATGACCTGAATTTCCTGAAGATGAAAATGAAAATCATGCATCTGGAATTGAGAAAAATAGTTTTATTCTTCCCCCTGAAAGCCTTTCTTCTTTGCACTGCTTTTTGCAGAGAGTACTTTTGTGAATATTGTCTGTCCTTTTTCAGAGCAAGCTTTTCTTTTCTGAGACTTTTAAAGACTCATCAGGAAGGGATTTGTCTGAAAGCAGTTTATAGCTGGGAACATCAAACCTCAAGGAATATTATTGTAAGCCTGCGTTTTCCTGTGTCAGGCTTAGGAGTTCTAAGAGCCCCTAGAGAACTGTGCTAGCTATTGTTAGTAGAGTCCTAAAAAGTGAGAAAAAATGAAGGTGAGAGGTTTTACCCATATGGCAGCGTGATCCAGTCCATCCCAGGGGGCAGTCACACTGGTAAGGGGCCACACAGCGACCTCCGTTGAGACATGGCAGGATGCATATTGCTAAGGAGCGGAGAAGAGAACCAGAGAAAAGAATTATCTCCCATGAAAGTGAAGAATAGTGCGCAAGAGACGAACTTATGTTTAGAAACTCCACTGTCCCTTGAAGTGTCTGCACAGAGTATCGGCAGAGTTGAGCAGGATCTACCCATCAGGCATGAGAAGCAAATACAACTGGCATGACAGACACATATGACTAAGAGTAATGGCAAAGAAATGGACAGGCTGGAGCAATTGCTTCACCAGTTGCTGGAGTCCTTTAGATGCTTGTAAGCTCTGTGTTGACAGGAAATGAGCCAGGGCTGTTTGTATCTCACATGTAATATCCAGATACTGTCCACCTCTGTGGTGGTGCTAACAAAACCAGTTAATGCTTTCATTACAAAAAATTGGATTGTTCATGACTTCTCTGGGCTTGCAGATGTAGCCTCCTAAACAAGTTAACCTATGCCCTGCCCATAGAAAAGCACTTTGTCCAGGCCAGTGAAAACATGCTGAGACAGGTGAGACCATAAGCCCCTTGGGGAAAGGCAGCTTGGATACAAGGCATTTTGAGTGAAAAAGGCTGGAAGCTTTGGGGAAGAAACAAAGCATATACCAAGCAGCTGATGACCTCTGGACAGAGCAACAATTGAGCTACACTGCTTCTTTGGGCAGTGAGCAGATCTCCCACGTGTTCATGCTTTAAGCATCTTCACAAAACTACCATTTCCACTATGCTAAGTGAACAAAATATTTGAGCATACATGCTCTAAAAAGAGCAAGAATTGAGCTAGGTCTCAAATTTGGACCTTCAGGTGGCAGTTACAGTAGAGTTACAGTAGAGTTTAATACTGGGAGGGTAGGTGGGGGCTGCAGAAGACTGAGGTAGGGGTTATTCTGCTGCTGCTGCACAGCAGAGATCAAGCAGGTGCAGTCAGCTTGGGTAAGAAAATAATTTTGAACTTCCATGGATCTCACAGAACTAACCTATATCACTGGGAAATACTTTTCTGTATCATTAAACTTGTTGTACATGTCAAGTTTTTTAGAATGGTCAGGACTCTCTCAAAAAGATGAATCTTATCTTTTTTGTTTAATGTACTGTGAACTACAAGGTGATTGAATCTTCTCAGTGGCCTTAATGTGGCCTGACACTGACAGATCAGTGCTCAATGCTAGCACTCAAAAATTCCTTGAGCTTCCAGGACAGGCCCTTAACTTCAAAGACTAAGCCTGTTTTTTCTGTTCACTGGTGCACCTTGTTTGACAAGAAATGCAAAACTGGTGTTTCACTGACCACTTGTGGGAATTTCTTTCCTCTCTTCTAACTATCTATGCCAAAGGTTTTTTTTTNACTTATATTTTCTAAATTTTTTTTTTTTTTTTTTTTTTTTTTTTTTTTTTTTTTTTTTTTTTTTTTGAGAAAAAAGAAAGGTGCAAAAAAACCCCCAAAAAAACCCCCCAAGAAACAAAGCTAGTGCTGGTAGCTGCATGAAGTATGACCTGGCTAGTCAGCTGCCAGTTTGAATTGGGATGATGATTGAAATGTCTGGGATCATAAATGTAATGGCTGTTTTTGGAGAGTGCTCCAAGTGTCATTACTGATGAAACTAACAAAATCAATTGTGGAATACCAAACACAATGTTATCAGACACAGGGTGCAATCCTCATCTGCTCAGACTGTGAGACTTACAGGGCTAAGTTGCATGTATGGCTGTGGTGATATTGCCAGGCATGGGGAGAGAAAAAGAGGGACTTTTAAATGTACCACATAGCTGGAGTATTTCATAAATGCAAAAAGACAAAACTTGCTGAACCTCTTATTCTCATTCTGTATCTATCACTAATTTGTGCCATGTGCAACTGTCACTGCCACAGAGAAGACTTGAAAGCTGCAGAGACAGATTCAGAGGATGATTTTAACATATGATACATTTAAAATACTTCAACTATATTCTTTTCCAAGAACTAGATGAGAACGTGCACTATTTTTTTAGGTTTCTATGTATCCTCAGATTCAGGGGCAGTGGCTCAGATCTGGGGACGGTGACACCACCCCTGCTGTAGATCTTGGACATGCTAAAGCCTTACATCAGGGCCATACTGCATACTAAATACTAAATAAGGGCTCTTCCCTTTTCTATCCACATAGACCACGCCTTACTATATGTACAGTAATAAAGTTCCTCATTGCAGCAGCTATGCGAGCCTAAAAGGGTTAAATCTCCCAAATTTCTTGTGCTAAGACCATCACGAAGAGAAGCATGGATCAAATGGCATCCCAATGTCACTCAGGAAATCTCTGGCAGAGCCAAGAGTCAGATTTGGCTTTTTCAGTGAGAACAAATCCAGTTCTCTAATAATTTGGATATCTATGACGGGAAAAGCCAGTCTAGAATTTTTGAGGCATAAGTACACAGGTCAGGAGGGACAGCATGGAAAAGGTGACAAATTACATTATTTGAACAAGAATTGATGAGGTTCGTAACCACAGACTGATAAAAAGGGAAGCTAAGAAACTAATGCAGCCACCAGCAGAACACTCAAGTCTCTTCTGTTCTAATCCCTGTTCATTCCCCAGAGCTATCAGGTATTGCTATTAGAAACAGATTTTGGAGAATTGAAACAAGGTGTTCTTCAAGAACAGTGAAAGAGCACCCAGAAACAAAATCACATCAATTTAAGGAGGGCTTGTTTTGCTTTGAAGATGTAAGGGAACTGTTACTTTTCTAGAAGCAAGCCAAGTATATACCTTTCTGTTCTCTTTCATTTGTCAAGCAGAATATAATAATGATTTTTATGGTTTCAGCTCTTATGCCTTTTCTGGTTCACTGCAGTAAATTCATTTGTCTTACCTACGACACACTCAAGACCAGAGTTTGGGATGATATACGTACGCTCTTCGCAGAGACGGCCCATCCAGCCATCCGGGCAGGAGCAGGCGTTGGGGCGCTCGCAGATGCCGCCGTTCTGGCACGGGAACCGACAGACAGCTGGAAACACAGCCAGGCCATTACAAACTCAGGACAGTGAATAGGAGCCTAGTCATTCAGCATCTTGCACAGACCTTTGCAATTGTAAAGCTTAGAGCAGAACAAACAAAAGCAGTGAAGTTCAGAAACACTGCTTGATTTTGATTTCAAGGGCTATGTCATCTTCTCTGTGTGTTTGATTAGTACTCTGAGCCAGAGTGTGGGAATCATTAAGATAATAAAAAAATCGCCCATGGAAAGAATGAAAATGTAGACATATTTATAGTTGAATAAATTATTTGGATAGTTTTTCAAGGCTGACACTATCTTTATCTAATTTTCCCACTAACTTTTGTAAAACAAAAGAGAATACCCATAACACACACCATAAAAACCTATTACCCTCCTCACCTTTTCACCCAAGCCTTCTAAATTGACTCTGGGATAGAACCAAGCTTTTTTCTAACCTTGGTATGTAACAGTGAGATAATGCCATCTAGCATAATATACAGTATGTCTAAAGTAAGATTAACTGTGTGATAGAACAGGCAATTTTAACTGCACTATCATCCAGCATGAGGAGTGACCAAAAAGGGTGCAGCCATGGCATAGTAAGGGTTCATCTCTGGAACTCGAAGTGTGACTATAATCATCACCTAGCATTCATGCCAACTGATGATCCTTGGCTTCCATTCCTATTAACAAGCACCTGATCAAAAAAGTGAGGAATTTGGAGTGCAATCTATCATGCTGGGCCGATATGTTGCCTGGACTGGAGAGACTCTGGACTTCTTTGTCACTTCTATGACACTGTACCATATCTTGATGCATACATCCAGAGAAACCAGGACTACTTTAGAAAATCAGGTGGAAGCTACGCACGAATATCTTATAATTAAAGATCATTAGAGGAAGTGCAATCTTTCTCAAGACTGTACATACTATACAGAGAAAATGAAAAACTGTGGCTTCAAGACAATACTACAGAACAAATAAATAATCAGACTGACAGTAATCTCAGGAAATTCAATCTGCACTGTAATTGCATCTGAACTTCTATCTTTAATTAGTTATTAGGTGAGCAAAATATGCATTTAAGCTTTAAGTGTTTCAGATCTTGATATCAGCATTAAATACACACAGTGGATTGGCACACCGAAACTGTTCAGACCTGAAATCCACATTGGAAAGAATGCAAATCTTTCCCTCAGAGAGGCAAACTTGAGTCATTCCTGGAACTAAGCCATGCCAAAGTACAAGCTACAGCTTGGAGTATTGGAGGTTGAAATGAAGCCAAAGGTCTGCCATTTTATTTTTCAATTTCAAGAGCCTTCCCAACAAGTGTCAGCTGATAATGAGAATGGGAAAAGACCTCTGAAAGGTTAACATAATTTGAAATATTTTAACAGTGAAAAATTTTGAGAATTTTTGTTGGAAAAATACCTATTACTACACAGACAGATTGTCTCTGGGTGTTGACTAAAGCAGAACAGTGTGCCAAACAGGTTTCTTTTCTGCATTGAAAAAAAACATTTAAAGCTTTGTGTGACCTACATAAATTAAACAATATTCCACAAATGTATAATGGGATGTGAGATAAAAGATTCATGCATAAATGATATCCCACATTAAATTCAAAGCCCATTAAATAAGGTTTCTGAAATGTATTTTCTCTCTCTGTCAATGTAGAAGATGCAGGTATTTAATGAATTACAAAAATTGCTTTGGACGGCAACTCCATGCTACTCAGCAATCAGATGTCAGGTAGAGATAGGCTTTTCCTGGTTTTCTGCCCAGATCCTGGTTGTGAAACTGAATAAGAACGTATCATCTCTAGATGTCCACTTGTTATACAACAATTTAGGCAAGAAGAGACGACTTGTCTGTAGCTGTGAGGATTATTCTTATCAACAGACAAGACTAGAAAAATGCTTGGGACTTGAAGTTAAGCTGTTATCTCATTCTCTCTCTCTCCCCATCCTTTTTTTTTTATATTCTTCCTTTTTTCTTTTTCTCCTACTGTAAAAGCAGGCAGAGCAAGTGCAGCCCTGATGTGCTGAGGAGAGAAGAGGAATGATCAGTTGTGTCTTTAGTTAATGGTAATAAATCTCACATCCATGGTATGAATCTTTTATACATCCCCTTGTAAATTTATCCACACAGGACACAAAAGCATTACAGTGCTCAAGTCAAACATGTCGGAAGGGGAAAAGTAAATTCTGTTATCCGTTCTCAGCTTTGCAAAAAATTTCCTCAGGCCCCATCTTCCTTCTCTTAATATTCTTGTTTGTTGTGGGGTACAAACTTTCTGGTTGACAGCTCCACATTGACCACTCACAGTCAGCAAGATGTGAAGAGGGCAAACAGACAAGACAGTTTTAGAGCACTTCAGAAAGAAGAAACTGGAGTTGGTAAGCTGTATGCATCTGTGCAGCCTAACAAGTCCTGCAGATATTTACAATCAGCAGATCCAGGCTAATACTTCTCACCCCTGAAACTCAGATCAGAATCTGGCCAGCAACCTCTAACCAGTGGTGATTTAGGCAAGTGCAGCTGTGCTGAAAGCTCGTCCAAAGAAGCTAAAGAAGTCTGCTTTTTAATTATAATATTTACATTAACTAACCTGTTTAACCGGGACAGTACGTTTCAAGCAGGCTTAGGACACATTAATGATCAACTCACACAGCCATAAACAAGAAATGCAGTATGAGTCATTACAAAGAGTGCTTTCATGTTGTTTCTGATGTAGACCACAAAGGCTTGGGTCCTGTAGGACTTTTGTTAGGAAAATCACTTACATGAATTATAAAGCAGTTTTGAAAGATCACTCTGACATGTATTATGAAAATTCAGGACAGTCCTCTCAGAAACATCTTTAGTTCTTTTTAAGCTCCCTCTTAGAAAAGAGGAGGGAAATTGTTATTTCCTTCCCTTAATACACAGGTTATCCTGCTTTGTTTTCCACCCTCATCATCTGTCCACCTCTTTACTGCGTTTTTTGGAACTAATTTTCCCTAATACTTATTCCTCTGAACAGTTTCAATAGACACTGCAGTGTGGCAAACAGAATGTTTGATAGTGCTTTGCAGATCAGCCCTTCTTAGTTGCTAGAGATCAATGGCATGAACGTTTCCTGGCAGACAATTACATCCCTTGGCATAAAGTTGAGGTTTCTTTGTAACTAATAAATACTAAATAAGAATAAAAAGTAAAGCTGGTGATATTAAAGGGACAGTTGAACAATCAAAAGTGTTACAATCAGAACAGATAATATCCAAATAATTTTGCCAATGTATTCTAAGGTAAAGTAGCTATTATGTAGAGATCCCTTGAATTCTGTAGCCATCACAGTTTAGAAATACAAACTCTTCAGAAACAGCTTGGTGCTTTGGGAGTGTAAATTTCCAACAGGACTTTCGGATACATCATGACAACTGAAGTAACTCAGATGCCTTTCCTTCAAATCTTTTCTACTTCGCTGCTTGATGGGTAATTCTTCATGCCAGTGGCAAGCCATGGTCACAAATCCAAGACAAACCTGTTTCTCAGGAGAAGCTACTCTGTTCCTGAAATATTCAGGAGCTGCAAGTGCTCTTGTTTGGTTCTGGTTCTCCTCACAATACTCTACTGATCCATGACTTTAAGGCAAGATATTATAACTATCAGATACAGGAATTCAGTTGAGTGCCTGCTTTTGTAGAGTAGGGCAACTCAACTTGTTTAAGTGTCAGCATTCATAATATTTTGCTGTCAGAATTAATATAAAAAAATTGAAGAGGGGTCCATGATTGGCCAGGCTTAGCACAGATAGAATCCTCTATCTCCAAATGGCTTCTGACCTAAACAGAAAGTCTCTGAGGAAGGAAGAACTGTTGCTTGTGTTTTGACATGGGGAGCTGAGACTTGCAGGAGGAGAGGCTGACCTAACAATTCTGGTAATGGCTCCACTGTTCCCAGGTGAGCGTTCTTGAACTTTTCTTCTTCTGTGTGAAGAGGGATGGGGCTGCTTGTGACTGGCCACTGTTGTGTTGTAAGGTTTTTTGCTTTCTAAACAGAATACCTAAAGCTCAATTTGTCATGGTGATTGTTTCACAATGTGAAATAAGACTTCAAGGTACAGCTAACTCACTGCTCCACAGCTATCCAGCAGCAGAGGGCAAGCCAAGCTTCTGATATGGAAATGGCAGATGGCAAGATTGCTTTCACCAAAGCCCTATGACCCTGAACTCTTTTGCTGTGCCTCATCCATGGCTTTAAGTTAGTTTTTGAATATGCTTACATATGTTTTTTACTGTTGAGTTTATCGTCTCTTCATTTTTTTGTTTGTTTCCCCCATTTTCTGTTCAAAACTTTTTATTTACTTGAATCTTCTAAATGGAAGAGTTAACATTTTGCTTTAAGAAAAGTGGATGTTTTAGGTCAACAGACCAAGAAATTGCAAATACTTGCCAAGCGTAGAAAGCTTGGACTTCGTATATTGTTAAATATATGAATGTTCTAGAGTGCTCAGTGTGTATTATTTAGAGATATATCAATCTACATCTTCTTGCAAATTGATTTTAAGGAGCTGCGACACTTAAAACATAGTGAGGGACTAAGCACCCATTTATTCTATTTTGGTTTCTGCAGTGTTCAGTTTTTGACTGTGAAAAACTGACTGGCAATGCTTATCTGAAACAGCTCAGCTTGTCAGGAAGATGACTCGTTCTGTCACTTTGGCACAAGAGATAGCAGAAAAGATCCTAGGTGTGGGATACAACACTGTAGCAAAAGAAACTGTAAGACTAGCAAGGACTAAAGAGAAAAATTATGGAAGCCTTCCTTTAACTTGGAAATAAAGCAATAACCTGAAATTAAATGCTCTGAGTAAAATCATGATTACACTAAAACTAGCAAAAATTTCACTTTCATTTTTATTGCACCTAGGATGACACCTCTGTGTTTATGGCAAGTTAAGCTATCATTCTGTTAATAAAAAAGACTTACCTTTGCAGGTAGGTGGTGTTGTCCATGTTCCATTTTCCAAGCAAATGCTCCTCAGGGGCCCCTCCAGCATGTACCCACTGTAGCAGGAATAAGTGATCATGTCTCCATACTGATAGAAGCTACCACGAATCAGAGCATTCTCCACATGAGCTGGGGGACCGCAAGAGATTTCTAAACAAAAGAAACCATCCAGATGTTGGTGAGCTGCACAGCCTACATGACACAGGTTTTAGCCTTGGGCACAGTGCTGTCCAGGGGAGGTACCACAAACATACCTCTGGTGGTAAATCAGCAATGGAGTTCAAGGATCTGGACAAACTCAAGAAGTGAGCTCATGAGAACCCCATGATGTTCAACAAGTCCAAGTGCAAAGTGCTCAGGTCAGAGCAATCCCAAACATGAATACAGAGTGGGAGAACCCTGAGAAGGGCTTGGGGACTCTTTTTAGCAAGAGGGTGGACATGAGCCCACAACTGCATTTTCAGAGGCAGTCCCAAAAGCCAACTGTATCCTGGACTGCATCAAAAGAAGTGTGACCAGCAGGGTGAGAGAACAGACCACCTTACTCTATTCTGCCTTTGTGAGACCCCCATCTGGAGTGCTGCATCCATATCTGGGATCCTCAGTACAAGAAAGATATTGATCTCTTACAGTGGGTCCAGAGAAGGGCCACAAAGATGATCAGAGGGATGGAGCATCTCACCTACCAAGACAGGCCAAGAGAGCTAGGATTATTCAGCACAGATCCAGGAAAAGACTTCAGGGCGACCTCATTGCAGCTTTCCAGTTTCTTAAGAGGTCTTATTAAGAGAAGGTAATATTTATATGGGAAGATAGAACAAGAAGCGATGGTTTTAAACTGAAAAAAGGCAGGTTTAGTTTAGATATTAGAAAGAAATTCTTGACCCAGACAGTGATGAGGTGCTGGAACAGATTGCCCAAGGAAGCTGTGGATGCCCCATACCTGTAAGTGTTCAAGGCCAAGTTGGATGGGACCCTGAGCAACCTGATTTAGTGAATGACATCCCTGTCCATGGCAGAGGGGCTGGAACTAGATGATCTTTAAGGTCCTTTCCAATCCAAGCCATTCTGTGTATCCGTGAATCTAACAATACTGCTTGCAAGAAGTCAAAAGGATTTCTAACATGCTTGCAAAAGGACACTGCCCTCTGTCTGTATCAATAAATACAAAAAAAGGCAGCATATCTTCCTGCAAGTCTTGTCTCATCACCCATAATCTCATGGGAATCACTCCTAGGGTATTTAGGGTATCCAACAACCAATCCCAGTTCCAGGGCTTGCAAAAGGTAAATTAAGAATACATTTACAAAAGGGCCTAGTAAACAGTAGGATGAATACTGTTGAAGTACCAAGCCATACAGATGTATTCTGAACCCTTTTAAAGGAACAACTCTGTTAGAAAGACAGAAGACACAGCTCTTCTCTAGAGATTCTTAGAGTCCTCTGGAAAGTACCAATCCCTGCAAAACTGTGTCTTGTACTTACTTTCACACTTAGCTGTGGCTGGAGTCCAGGTCTCATCAGCATTACACGTGATCACAGACTGCCCTTTCAGCTGGTAGCCTTCCCTGCACCTGATGGATATATTCTGGCCAACATGAAAATCCACCTCCGAAAGAAGGGCATTCTCTGGGATTACGAAAGGCACAGGACAAGGGTTTGCTGTTCAAAGAAAGGGTGTGAAGGAAAAAAATAAGGGAAGAAAAAGAGGAAGAGAGAAAAGGAGACCACTTTAGAATAGTTTCTGCAAATTTCAAACCCAAAACATATGAAAAGCAATAGAAATGGATGCTGCAGATGAGTCCAATTTGTAATTTGATTTGAAATTATGAGATTTGGGTCATAAAATAATAATAAAAAATGTCTAATGCACTGCTATCACATGGCTTGCTACCACGTTTGGGTGATGCCAGGAGAGGATACACTAAGGATTTAAGGGAGAAATATCCTACTTGTTACTGTGAAATCATTCTCTCTTGTCCTTCCTGTTTACCATAACCTTTCTATACAAGAGAACTAGACCTATCCTACTTCATGTTCGAAGGGGCTGGGCCAATAAAGAGCAGCAAAAATTCAGATGTTTGATTAGAGACTTACTGTGACATTCATTAGAGTTTAGAACCTCTTTAATTTTATTTATTGTTGGCTGTAAACTTGCTGGGCTATTTTTGCATGGTCTATTGATCTCATCACCAATGGGGAAAATATTGGCTCTATAAACAGCAGAAATTTAGGTCAGTTTCTTAATACTAAAATGAATAAATACTTTGTGATACAAAAATTAAATGTCTCAATTAAACATCCTAAGACCACACTAGGTCTTAAAATTAGTTACAGACACATGCAGCAATAAGAAAGGCCATTGTGAGTGTGTGGGCAGTGCACATGCACATAACATGCTATTTCACAGAATAGCAGAAGAATTTATACAGTCATTGAGTCCAACCTGGTTCTCCAAGCAGGGCCAACTAGGTCAGAAGTTGCTCTGGAACCCAACCAGAAATCTGAGTTAAATTTGAGTAACTCTGTGGATGGACATCTCATGTTACCTCTGGGTCTCTGTTCCTCTGTTTGACTCTGCTCATGGTAAAAAGTTTCCTCAAAAACTTCACTGATCTTCCTTTATTGCAACTAGTGTCCATTGCCTTTCAGCCTACCACTCTGCAACTCTGAGAAGAGTCTGGCACTTTTTCCTTTACATCCTGTCAATATGTCACTTGTAGACAACAATAAAGCCTCCCTTTTGCCTTCTCCTCCAAATGATTCTCTCACCTGCTTCTACTGTATGTTAAGTGGTTGACTATAATAACTCCATTTTATGTCATCTCTCCAACTAGAGGGAGCTATGCAGAAGACAGCTTATTCTTTTACTGTCACAAAAGTACACTCAGAGAAATTGATGCTTTAAATTGTATCAGTAAGTGCTCCTGTTGTTTCTCTGCATAAACTTTTCCATTACAAAGCAAACACACACGTTTACAGAGAGGCAAGGGATTACTCCATCTTCCATCTCTTGTGCACTCTGCTGCTGGTTCTCCTTCCAAGCTGTATCCCCTCTCACAGAGATATGTTACTGTACTGCCAACTGCATTGTTTTCATAAATTGCTTTCCCATTCAGCAAGGAAACCGGAATTTTGCATCTGGTCTCTGCAAAGGAAGGGGTCTTATTAATTCAGCTTGATATTAGTCTTGGACTTCAAACATTTCCTGAATTAATAACACAATACATTTAAAGTCACCACAGACTTATGAATCATGAAGATCATTGATTCACTAGCTCTAGGAAGGAAATGTAGCTGAACTAGAAAAGAAGCTCCTCCTGGTGACAGAGAAAAGCCCCAGCAAAATGGGGAAATGAGGACACATTTACGACTTCATACTGGGACCAGCAGGGCAGAAAGATGGAAATCATTATTTCTTGCCACTGATAGATTGTCCAGAAACCCCATGTTACAGAATCATTTCTCAAAAGCAACTCAGTTGGATTATATGATATGCATGCATAAGGGAGTAGCTATTGCTTATCCTAGATCAGAATGTTCTAGGACATGAAACCAAACAGATACCTTCACACAATGGCAGGGGTTTACTCCAGCTCCCATTGGCAAGACATGTGATATTCTGGGGCCCAACAAGATGGTAGCCAGAGCTGCACAAAAAGGTTACATTACTTCTGTATGTGCTTCCAGTAGAAATGGCCTCTGCTTTTTCAACGGAGGGATGCAGCCCACAAGTAATTTCTAGGAGAGAAGAAAATTTTGGGTTTTACATACAATGAAGACTATTCTTTCTATGAGTTACACACTATCTGATAGGTCTGTTCTCACCCTGAATTAATGGAAAGACAGCAAGAAAGAAGCTGTGAACTGTTACATGAAAAAGTAATATAATTGCTTCCCTGCCCTTTCTCCTGGGGTTCACACTGCAGATGCCAGAAAATGTGTCCAAATGTATTTAGTGGTGTTATATGAGGTATGTTCACACCAATAGAGGATCCAGAATAGTTCTCCTGTGCAGGCCTGAGGCTGCATTTTTGGCCTCCTTTGTGCCCTTATAGTGGAAAATTATCTCAATATGTGCTCAAGAACAATGGTAGTAGTTAAAAAGAATCTTGACCTCTGTCCCACACTGTGGAGATCAAGTAAATTCATCAAAGTGAGAAAGAAGAATGCAAGGCATAGGATTATGACATCAGCAAGAAAAGATGGAAAATGATTTATTGGTAAACACTATAAATATTGGCATTTTATTTATAAGCTGTATGAAATAAGTAATAAATCCTTCTTTCTATGCTGCCTCAGTCATTTTCTTGTTAGAGAGCCAAGATTTGATTCTAGGGAGCAAGCTGTGGTATCCAGACACACTGAGTGGTGAGGATATACTTGCTTTGGCATGGCAGGAATGAACATGATGTCCAAGGCTCTGCACACCACAATTCAAGGCAAGCCAGATAGAGCAGGCCACATTCCTACCCTAATGACCTCAGCACGACTCTCTCTATGTTTATGCAATTTCGGTGTGCCAAAAGGAGATTGCTTCAGATCAGAGAGGTACTGCCAATGAGAACTTCTCTGCTGGTTTCTCCTCTGGCTCCTCTTTTTACAGTCCCTCTGCTGGAGGGAAAGACAGGGAGGAAGCCAGACAAAATACTCTCCTCCTGCCCTAGCTTTCCTGGACACCACGTTGCTCTGCTTGCTACTTACGCATGCACGTAGGGGCAGAAGGGCTCCACTTTTTGTCAACGTGGCAAATCCTTCTGCTTGGCCCCTGTAGCTCAAAGCCAGGGTCACAGCTGTAAAAAACTTCACTGCCAAACAGGAACTCGTCTCCCTGAACAGATCCATTTTCTATCATCTCGGGGGGTCCACATGATATTCCTGTAACGTAAGCAATACCTTCCAATCAAACAAAATGTGTATGCATGGATTGTCCTGTTCATAGCTTCTCACAGGTTTTTACTCTGAGAAACAGGAAAGAACACACCAGTTGTCTGGTCATTGCCAGGAATTTGCCCCCAAGTAGCAGAGCACAATCATACTCGGTACTTCCACTTCACGCTAAAAGTAAAACATCTCATGTGACTGTGCTGGCAAGAAGCCTCAGGAAACTGTTGCCCCTTTCAGCCAACAGGTGAAGTGCACATAAGCTTTTATGTAGAAACTTATTTCAGCACTGCAATCAATGACATCTCAGTGAAGTGAAGTACTTTTGAGAATTATATCCACAGAGTTACATTTTAGGATGCTAAATACCTGTGACTTCTGGCAACTGTGTTCAAAGGTCCTCAGTAACCCCAGAACCCATGACCTCAGAACTATTTAAACCTGGAAGCTGCAGAGGAGCAAGGCAGAAATCTGTAGAGATTTCCTTCACACTAAATCCTGCACACACCAGCAATTCTGCCTCTCCAGGTTGTTACCAGTGGTACTTACCAAAAATGTTTAGGCAAATGCAGACAGTATGAATTATAAAGCAAAATGAGCATTAGTGATTTCTGTTGTGTGATATCACCCTTGACCAACATTAAGTGATAGACTCAGGTAGAACGTACTTCTGCACACTGGCACAGTGCCACTCCAAAGCTTGTCTTCTTGGCAAGTCCGTTCTGCATTACCCTGTGAAACAATAGAAAATACTCAAAGAACAACTTTACTTTAGTTAACTCTTTCCTCCCATCAGCTTTAGTATCCAACAAGGTGGGGAGGCTTTTTCTCATGTGCCGCCCATGTAAAGAGAAAATGAAGTGCTACAGCCCAAGACTAGGAGTAGAATTTATGGTAGAACTTTCTTCAAAATGATGGGTGCTCTTTATAAACCAAAAGTTTGTGGGGCCAGTTAGTTAGTTCTCTCGTCCTTGTATCTCTGAAGTATCTTTTTTGTCAGTTTTATCATTCTTGTTCCTAGGAATGTGTTGTGATGAGAAATTTTCTCCTTTCAGGACTCACTTATAGGGAACTCAACTCATTTATAGGGAATGCAACTAGCAATTTTTCAACAACAGTACAAGCTTGTGTTTGATAAACATGATGTGCTGATTTAAACACATCCCAAACACTCATTCTTTATATTTGCCTGTAAATTACATTATTTCTTTCTTACAAACAAGTTTTATGGACAGTCTAATAGCTCAGGACTTAACTCTTATTTTATTCTGAGACGTGGAGAACTATATTTAATTTTGTCCCTTGTTGTAATGTACTTTCATTACAAAGCAGACCCATCGATAAAGGGCAGCTGTTTGACACTTTGTTGTATGGCATCACACTTAAAGGACTTTGCCTCCCATAGGAAAAAAGCAGCATTTCTCTCCTGCGGTGGGGACACAGTTTGACACTAGGTGGCGAAACTGGATTATGAAGCTTGGAAGAATTTACTACTGCATAACAACACTGGTTAATTACTTCCTAAAATTATTTGAAATGGCAACTCCATCTTTTTTTATATGGTCTGAATACTAACACCTTAATCCCCAGTGATATTGCATATTTGACAACATAATGAAAATTAAAATCATTGTTACCTAAGCATTCTCCAAAGTCTTCTTACTTTTTACTTTTCTTCTTACTTTTATCTAGACTGAGTGAATTAACTTCTGACTGGGTGATTTTACATGCATGAAGTTCCTAATTAATTACTGGTGTTGCAACAGTACAAAGGAAGGGCAATCCTGCATTCTGCTTGGCACTCACAAAAGCAGCATTAGGAGCCAGCTCCTGTCCTGGAGACACCTCACCACCCCATGTGTCACTCTATCATCGCCTGGGGACAGTGGAGATCATGCTGTGCCTCAGCAACCTACTGTCATTTCTGTATTCACTGCAGCTTTTGAAAACACCCCTGAGGCAGCTCTGAACTTGTTAGCCTGAATCCTGATACTGGGAAAGCAATGCTGTTTCACAGCTCAGGTGAGGATAAAAGCTGTAATAAAAACAAAGGACAGGAAAGAACTTTGATTCCTCCTCCGTCAGGGGAAAAAAGCTGCCATTGAACAAAATGGAATACATTTGATATATCACTTTAATACCATCTAGCAATGTCATAGAACTGAGGGCAGCGAAGTTCATGGGAACTTTAAGTCTGGAAGGCACAGCTCTTGGCACAGAGACATAATGCTTGGGACACTACGAAATGGAAGAAAAGACCCATAATCTAACTCTGGCTCAAGAACCAGGTCAAGGGAGTGATACCTGAGAAATTAACTCTTCCATGACTTATGCTCTCAAGCAGGTGTAATGTTGTATTTGCAGAGGGCTTCAGTTAAGAAAAGTCAAATACTGCAAGACACCTGCTGGACATATACCTCTGACCAGGATTCTTAAATTTGCTTCAACCCTTGAGCCATTCAAAGACTGCCCCAAACATACCATGAACTCTCTACAGACAATAACAAAACCAGCAGTCACCCAGCTTCTATGGCATCAATATGAATGAGACAGTCCACAGCAATCACACAGGAACTGAAAATGAAAACTACAAGTTTAGAGTGTTGGAGATTTGAGCTTGCTTACTTGTATTTCATAGCCAGAGTCACATTTATAAAGAGACACATCTTTGTAATTGTATTTAGTGCCAACCACAAATCCATGCTCTGGAGACTCTGGAGTTCCACAGGACACAGCACTGCAGATGTCATCAGAAAATGGTGGCACCCAAACACCATTTTCCTGAAAAATAAATGTAATTAGAAATGTAAAAGCACTGGTTTATATCTGCAATTCACATCTAATTGAAAAAGAAACATCACAGTAGAAGCATCCAGTTGCTGAGGTTGTACAGATATAATATTATCTGTTCAATCCTTTATCAAACTTGGTAATTTAAGTAAAAATTTTAAGATGTTAACATAGACTGGAGTTTGTCTTTGGCAGAAACACTTAGCTTAAGACTTAAAGACAGAAGGAACAAAAAGTAAAACGGGGAAAAGAGGCCTGGAAAAGCAAGTGCACTAGTGCAAGGTCACCTAATCGCTCAGAGAACACATCAGAAGAATGAAAACTACATCTGCCTGGTTTCATGTTTTGTATTTCTCTCCTGGTCGAATGTCTAGCACCATGACTAAGTGCTTCAGCAGCCTTCTCTGACTCACTAAGGGAAGCCTGATACCTGCAGAAACACTTGTCAAAGACAAGTTGTCAAAGACAACTACTGGTACTTCCACAGATATTTGAAACAGCAAAACGAGGGGAAAACATTTAATAAGAAAGATTTACTCTGCAAATGCACACATGCTCTTCTTCTCATAAGAGCATGCCTAGTGACTTTAAAAGTCTACTTACAAACTTAAGGTGAGGCTGTCCACAGCTAATGTGACAGGAGGTTATGAGTGGAATTGATGAAGACGTTTGTTCTTTAATGCTCAGAGGATTCAAGTTTCTACAAGTGTACAGTGGATTAAAATGTCTGCTGCCTGTTATTCTGGAGAAAAAGCTCTGCATGCAATCCTTAAAATACATTAGAAATCTTGGACACAACTTTTTAAAATCTCAGACATGATTTAATGCCTAGCATGTGATAAAATGAATGCTTTTCTGAAGGACAGCTTCAGCTTTTGATGGAAGAAGAAATAAAAAATTTCTAGTTCTGAAAGTCTATACATAGAAAACAAATAATTGTTCTTATTGGGAAACATTTTTTGCTGAAACATTATTTTGCAGAATATGCTTTGAATTTTTTTGTTGTAGTCAGTTAAGGGCCAAAAGGTAAGGAAGGTATGAGAAGGACTACTGAAATTGAGAAGGTCAGCAGAATAAAACAGTACTAATAAAACTATACCTTGCATGTAGATGTGCTTGCTCCCACCAGAGTGTAGCCTTCTACACACGACAAAGTGATGCTTGTGTTCACAGTGAAGTTGCTCCCAAGCACAATTACATTACTGATATTTCCTGGTAGGGGACACTTTCTGGGGCAACAGGAAATACTTTGAGGGGACCATTGTCCATCTTCTTGGCAAGTGCATACATCCACTTCTGTTGCCATTGTGTAGCCTTCCAGACATCTGCAACACAGCATGAAGACCTGACCACAGAGACACAGCTAGGAATGAGCCAACCCATTAATTAAAAAGTCAGGACAGTAATTTTTCAGCATTAGTTGTTAAAAAGTACATCTTGAAATTTCTCTATTATGTCAAGGTAAGCCTGTCTAAGAAGTATGAAGTATGGACTGAATTCATTGTGTTGCAAGAGCGTCAGGCTTAATTTCCAGTTGTTTCATGCTGCTGCAGCATCACAATGGAAAATGGGTTGGTGGCTTTAGTACTCAGAGGGTACTGGAAAGTTTTAGTGCAGTTCCTACACTGCCCACTCCCTGAAAAGAGGGCCTTTGGTGAAGTAAAGAGAGGGTGTAAGCACCAAGCAATTCTAAAGATGATCTCACATTCAACCCAAGTCTTAGCCTGACCACAGACCATTTGCTTAGACATGTAAGGCTGGCTCAGTGGTTTTATCAAGAACAATTCAACTGGCTTGCACTAGTGGGTTTACTTTAGAATGGCAGCAAAAGTACTCCCTTCACCTTTTTAAAGTTGCATGGGAATGACTGATACAGTTCAATTCATGGACCTCCCATCTCTTTCATAGTTCTGTCCCATACCATTATTTGCTTTTACCATCAAAAATACACCTCCCCTTTTACCAAGACTTTCTTCATCTTGGAGAAAGAGATCTGCAGTGTATACACTTCAGGAAAGTAACAAAAAACCTGTTTCTCATATCTGACGGAGGACTATCTTGCTCCAGTGCACCAGACAGCACAGTGCCGCAGTGCAGAAAATGGGACAAGAGGGATATCAGCCTTTTTGTATCACAACAGGCACCTGAATAAGAAGGAAAGCATAAATACAATGCCAAGAGCAGAGAAGCTGCACACCCTTGCTGTCACCTGCTAACGAAACCTATATGTTGAAACCAGTGCTTCGGAGGAGGAGAATAAGAAAGCACTTGGAAATGGGAAATTAAAGTCAGTGGAGGTGTCAGCCTAACAGGCTGAAATGCCTTTCTGGAGTTTTCATGGGTGCTCCAAATAATACTTTATAAAGTGCGTGGCAATATGGGCTTTGTCAATCTGAGTATGCAGATACTTGCACTAACTGTGGGTATGTAATCTTCTATCTTCATGCCTTCAGAGACCTTTTATGAAAACAGAATAGCAGCATCATCCTTACCTGTACTGGATCTTACTTCCATAGGTGTAAGTGTTCCCAAGAACCTCTGCATTTGGGATAGATGGTGGTGGGCCGCAGCTTAAGAGTTCACAGCTTGGGTATGGCTTCTTCCACACACCAGTCTCTACACAAGTCAGTTCTGGACCCCCCTTCATGACAAAACCTGTCAAGCAGCTATAGATGATCGTGTTCTCATCTTCAGAGCTGCTCCCATTGATAAATGTGTTGGGAATGATGGGTGGAGCACCACAGGGAATCTGTCTGCAGTGAGGAAATCCAGAACTCCATTTCCCAGCTGCCTCACAGGTGACTTCAGAAGGCCCCAGCAGTTTAAAACCCTCCAGGCATTGAAACTGGACACTTATCCCGCAGCTGAAATCTGTACCCAGAATGACCCCATTTTGAATCTGTGGTGTAGGACACAGACAGGGTAGGCAGGACGGAAGGCTTCCACTCCAGGAGCCATTGGACAGGCATTGCCGTAAGGGATTGCCATACAGCTCATAACCAGGAAAGCATATGTAGTGGACAAATTCCCCATAAGTAAAGGCTGAGCCATTCAGAAAGCCGTGGGAGATGTCTTCAGGGGGTCCACAAACAAGTGGTTCACAGTGTGGAGCTTCTGGGTCCCAGGTACCATCACTCTGACAGGTGAGCGTAGATGCTCCTTGCAGGCTATAACCATCATTGCAGTGATAGTGCACTTCTTTAGTAAAGCTGAAATCTGAGCCAGTAGTTCTCCCATTGGGAAGAGGCAGCGGCACAGGGCAGGTCACAGCTTTGCAAACTGGAGTGATTCCACTCCAGCTTCCGTTTGCCAGACAGACTCTACTCCTGTCCCCATCTAACAGGAAACCTTTGTTGCAGCTGTACTCTGTATGCCTCTGGAACGTGTAGTCTTCTCCAGTTACCTGACCGTTCTCCAAAACTGGTGGTGGGCTGCAGGAAACAGGAATGCAGATCGGCTCACTGCCATCCCATTTCTGGCTCTCTTGACATCTCCTCTCTGCGGGGCCATTTAACTGGTAACCAGGATCACACTCATAGTAGACAACACTCCCATGTGTGTAGTTTTCCCCTCTTATCTTCCCATTCAAAAGCTGGGTGGGTGGATTGCACATTACTGGTTTGCAGTAAGGAGCAGAGTGGCTCCATTGCCGACTTGGCAAACAGAGCCGTGTGTCAGAGCCAACCAGTGTGAACCCTGGCCTGCAGGTGTACCGCACTGCACTACCCAGCGTGTTCTCTGTGACGTGCAGAAATCCGTTCTCTGGAGGGGATGGCAAGGTGCACTCTATCGAAACACAGGCAGGGGCAGTGCCATTCCAAGACCCATCTTCTTGGCAAGCTAGGACAGGGTTTCCCAGCAGCTCGTAGCCAGAGTAACATCTGTACAAAATGACAGTTCCAAATAAGAAAGTGGTGAGCTGCATTGCATTGTCCTCCTTTAAGGAACTTTTGAAGTCTTTCATGTTGTCAGCCAGCAACATATGCGAGAGGGAGGGATTCTCTAGAACACCCTCTTGGTCAGAACGTCTCTCCCCATGTCTCAACTGCACGTACTCTCCAAAGTCAATGTGGGGAGGCAGGCCACAGTCTGTTGGAAGGCAGGTTGGTGTAGAGCTGGACCACCCCAATTCTTCACAAGTCTGCATGGCAAGGCCAGACAGCTGGAAGCCTGGCACACAGCTGTAAATGACCATGGCCCCATAGCTGTAGTCTGCGCCCTCCACAAAGCCATTCTCAATGGGTTGAGGGGGCTGGCAATTTATGGCCTTGCAAGAGGGAGCCTCTGTACTCCACTCTCCTGTTTCTAGGCATCTCAGTGTTTCCTCTCCTTGGAGCTGGAAACCTCTGTCACAGAAATACCTAACTGTCTGCCCATAATGGAAGTTTGTGAAAGAATATTTGCCATTGAGAATCTTCTTAGGCCTTGGGCATTGAATGGGTTTGCAAACTGGCCTTCCCCCAAGCCACTGTCCATCCTCTCCACAGAGGACAGTTGTGTTCCCTAGTAGTTCAAAACCTGGTTTACATGTGTAGAGGGCTGTGCTAAGGAAGGTGAGACCCTGGACATCAACTATGCCATTCTGAATTTCTTCTGGTTGAGGACACTCCACGGGAATACATTCTGGCAAAGGCAAGCTCCATGAGCCATCAACCTGGCATCTGATGGTGGACTTGCCCTTTAGCAGAAACCCATCCACGCAGATGTATTTCACAGTGCTGCCATAATGAAGGGATGAAGTCAAGGGGTCCCCAAAGGGGATATAGGGAGGTGCAGAACACTGTACTACCTTGCAGAAGGGAAAGGAATCATTCCACTGCTGGGAGGGCAAGCATTTCAATACAGAGGAGCCATGCAAAACATAACCCTCCTTGCAGGAGAACTGTACAACACCAACTTCAGAAGGCACTTCTCTCAAGACCAGCTGATTTTCTGCCAGGGGTGGTTCTGGACATTTTGTTGGCACACATTTGGGGCTTTGCTTTTTGCTCCATTTCCCAGACTTTTGACATGTCCACAAAACATCTCCAATCAGCTCATAGCCTTCATCACAGAAGAACTCAACTTTCGAGCCCATCTCAAAAGTTTCTCCCTTAGAGTAGCCATGCTGGATGGATGGTGGTTTTCCACAGCTGAGGGGAGCACAGTAAGGAGGTGATTCACTGTACCACTGCCGATTTGCTTGGCAGATAAACACTGGGCTCCCAACCATCTGGTAGCCAGAGTCACACTGATAATTTGCCTGATTTTCAAAGAAGTGTCCAGTGGTGTCCTGGAAAACAGTTAAGACAGAGACATGTTTGAAATGAAGATGCATGATTTGGGCCATAGGAGACTGATTTAATTTTTTGTGTTCTACTGGTCTAGCTTCTAGCTGAATCCTTGACAGTAGTAAAGGCTGTCGCAAAAGGAATAAAGGCAGGTAACCGGCACAAAATATCTTGCCTCAAATGATGCACTTTATTTTCAGGAAATCTGAGACCACTTCCAAAAGAAAACAGAAAAGTCAAGGCTTAAAAGGTAAAAGCTGGAAAAGAACGCCTCCGCTTTCTCCCTTCCTGACCCATGAGACCAAAATAGGTATGGAAAGGAAGATGGAAAAGAAATGGATCAAGGGAAGCAGCCATCAAACGGCCTATTGTCACAATTCTTTAGCTTCTAGGTGTATCTAAGGTTGGAGCCCTCAAATCTACTGCTACTAGGAGACATTTATAAATGCCACATATGCAGGGCCTTGAGCAGGCAGTTGAGGAGCACCTCAAAGTTGCAGTCTGGGCTTTGACTGAAGTATTAAAAAATTTCTCCAACTGTAAGGAATACATGAAGGAGTGATCCTACCTAAGGAAGACAAAGCAGAGTGATATGCATTAATTAGAAGATGCATCTGTGCAGGAGTCTGAACAGAAATTATTGCTACTACTGCTGGAAACTCATGTAGGAACTGGAATGTCAAAACTCTACCCTCCAAATTTAGCAAATGCAGACTCCCTGGTATCTGGTATCCTGGTATCTTAAAATCCCTGGAATTAAGGAAGGAAGAGGAATGTTTGGAAGAAAAATCCTTCAAAAATTCAATGTTAAATCTTCATAATAGTGTTTTTTATCTTCCTTACCACAATATTATCCTTGTGCACCAAAGCAAAACACATTGTAATTTAATTTGATAAGAAAGGGAAATTCTGACTTCAGTAAAGAAATGTTTGCTTACATCAAAAGAAGAAAAATTATCCCTAGGTGATTTATCTATTGCATATCAGATTTATTTTTTTCATAGCAGTGAAAAGAGCAAGGCTCATGAACTGGTGTCAGTACTTCAAGCATCTCCAGAAGGCACTTGAAAGCTACCCAAGAACCAAACAAATGAAGAATAAGACATTAAAGAAATCAATTGAATGTCATACGGTATCTTGAGTCTCCTAACTAACAACCTACTTTTTGACAGGAAATCCCATGGAAGTATTCATGCTTTTCAGATATGATTCTGCTGCAAATCCACCTGCTTTTCCCTTTCCTTATTCTATCCAGTCATGTACTTCCTTAATTTTACTGGAAGAGCAAAACAGAAGAAAGAAAACCCCAACAGCAACAGTTGTGAAGACATATTCAGTTTGCCATGGTACCAGGCAGATGAGAAAACTCATTCTGTACCTTAATAAAGCCATTCTCAAGCTGCGGTGGTTCTCCACAGGACACTGGGTGGCATGTGGGCAAACTGCCACTCCAGTTGCCAGTGGCTTCACAGGTCCGCTTCTTCTCTCCCTTGATGTAGAACCCCTTGTTGCAGCTGTAAGCCACCACTGCTCCAAAGCTGTAGTTGGACCCACTAGCATAGCCATTGCTAATGTGGGGAGGCTCTCCGCAGCGAACCGGGATGCACTGGATGCTTAGAGGAGAAGGATTCCACTGGCCCCCTCGAAGGCATTCAATCTTGGCCGAGGTGTTCAGAACAAAGCCTTCCATGCACTTGAAGCTCACAACAGAGCCAGCTGCAAACTTGGCTTTACTAATGGACTCCAGGATGCTGTATGAGACGGTGGATGGCTTTTCACAGAAATCAGCTATACAGTGGGGCATGTCCCTGCCCTCTGGAGGCACCCATGTCCCTTCTGCATTGCAAAGAAGCTGAGAGTTATCAGCCAGGCTATAACCATCCAAGCAGAAGTAATAAGCTATATCACCAAAGAGGCGGTGGCCACTCTCTGGTGATGCATTTTCCACATGGGGTGGTTCATCACAGGATACTGCCAGGCACTGCTGGTGGCTCACACTCCACTTGCCGCTGGCTAAGCACTCTATGGTCTCAGGGCCGACTAATGTGTAACTGTGGATAAGGAAACCACATAGGAAGTCAAAAAGACAAACATTGTCAAACTCTACCTAAGGTTTCCTGAAGCCCTTACAGTATGAGCATGTTTGCTAGAACCCCAGAAGAACAGGATCCTTCAAAAAAGCTATGATCCACTTCAAACGGAAAATCTTAAAGACTACATGGGTGAGGTATCACAATCATGGGCATCCTAGTACACCTTGTGCATATTGCCTCTCTCTCATCTGTCCAGACAATTACCATTTCTGAACTTCTATTTTGGCTCAAACTACTACAATGAACTAGTATTGTGCTGTGATGGTCCATGCAATCCTCAAGGACATGATCCCACTCAGAAACTATTTCTGTTTAGCAAAACTAATTGGAAAATAAGGAGATGAAAAGCTGAGAAAGGCTTTTGGATTTATGAATTAGCTCTATCAATTTATTTTCAAGCTTGCAAGCAAAGTGAAACCTCTTAGTGAGTTACTCAGAGATGCTCTTACCAAGAATGCATATAGCAATTTTAAAATAACTTCTTCCCTAAAAATTGTTAAAACTGTTAAAAAATATTAGAAAGCCAATAAAAAATTAATGCTGACTGGAAAAAACCCAGCAAGATGGTTTACAATAAAATTGTACCACATAAATACTCTTAGTACCTGTAGTTCTCCAGTCTATCTCTGGGGTGCAGGGACAGGCATTCATCTGTGCTGCTCATCATCCCACTTAACTCTTGCTGCTTAAATATGCAACAGGCAGTAGTGTACTCACAGTACCTTTGACTGTTTTCTTAATTTTCTTTTACTCTGTGGTGTGCTCCCATAAAAAGCAGAGAAACAACAACTACTGCAAAGTCCCCAGTGACTTTCCAACTGCAGGCTGTTCAGATTCTGAAGCAACCTCTGTAAAACTGCTCTGTCTAGTTTGCAGGATTTGTTTCCAAGGCCTCATGACTGGACCCCAGAAAAAGCCTATTATGTGCCAATGTTTATTATGATCCACTGTCACAGACAGAGAGCTGTGGCAATCTTTAAATGCTGCTATCCTATCCCATTTAAAATGCTTGCACAGGAAAGAGAAGCAGCTTTTAAAATCATAACACAGTCTAGAAAACATAATAAGGGTGCTTTGCTTCAATTATATTTCAAATAACATTACAAAGCCCGTTTATTAGAAAAATACTGGTTTGTCAATTTACCTTTTTACAACAAGAAAGAGCAGAAAATCCTCCAGCCACTTTGGATCTAAACTGGCATAAAATTTGCCTACCCACTCTGCCTTTTAGACAAAACAGTTCTGAGAAAGTTTATGGAACTGCTTACAGGTTGTAAAGATTACCATGTGCAAAGGTTCTTGCAGGATCAGAGTCCAGCATTATACTTTCATGTCTGACACCATCAAAAACTGAGCCCCCTCTTTGATAAAATAGGGTCTGAAAAATTCTCTACACAGAGTAGATAAAAATAAATTTAAAATAATATACCTCAATAAACAGTCTTAATTTTAAGAAAATAGAATTTAGAACACCACAACAATTGTTAAACTGCACCAAAAGCATTCTTACACCCTGATGAGATATAAAGAATTTCCTTATGATCAGAGCCTTGAGTTTAACACAGAAGTACTGTTTCTGTAGTAACTCCAAGGAAAAGGGTTTCCTATTGAATTTTGCTACCATTTCCTCTGATTCTTCTCTATTCTTCTCTTCCTGAGTGTATTCAGGAAATGGAAAACTGAAACTACTTTAAGAAATGTCTGTGTCTTACACTAACCCGATAGCCACAAAAAAATCTCCATTGCATTTAACTTCCAAAAAGCTAAGACAGAACTAGTAAGAATGAATTAGTGTGCAGTTATAAAGGACTTGTGAGACAGTGCACCAGTTTTACTCAACCTGAATATTAATCCAGTAATGCTAATCTACATACCCTTCCTTACAGGTATAAGAGACCGTGTTTCCAAAAGTAAAGTTATCTCCATTGATGACTGCATCTTGGATGGCAGGAGGGGATCCACAAGACACAATATTGCAAGCTGGTGGTGTGCTGTTCCAGTTCCCTGAAGATGCACAGACAAGCACAGAAGGTCCCTGAAGGCTGAGACACAAAGATCATTATTAAGGCTGCCATTTCATTCCATGTAAGAGACAAAGAATGAAAGAACTGCTTTGCTTTCTGACCCCAGTGAAACTAATGAGTTTTTCTCACTGATTGCAGTAGAGGCTAGAATCTCACCCTTTGTTCATGGAAAAACACTCTGATGCTATCAAAAAAGTGAAGACCACATCCCTTTGAAGAACAAGCTTTGATGGTGGATTTAATGTGGAGTCTCGATGCTCTGTGCAGACACACACAATTTCTGCTGTAGCTTTGTCCATCTTTGAGCACAAAATAAAAAAATATTTGTTTACGCTTTAAAAATTTACTTGTATGCCATCAACAACGTGCCAGTCTTGAGACTTGCAACCAGGCCTCTGCCTGAGACCTGATTCACTCAAGGACCTAAAATACTATCTTCACCCAGAACACTGAAGGAAATGCTCCAGTTCAAGTTTGTTCACAAAAAGGCATTCAGTTTCTCCAGGAGGTAAAGGATTTTCCTTGAGTGAATGGTCACACACATTTGAAGTCAATGGTATTTTTTGGTTTCCTTAGCTGAGGAAACAGGATTGGTTCAGAGGGTTCATGACTCTGATGTCTCAACAGAGTGTGCAACACCTCCCTGAGTGTTCATCCCCTGGGTGAAACCTCTTGTCTCCAGCACCTCTGTCAGCTGTCTGTGGGTTCTCCGTAGGGCTTACTTCATATCTGAGAGCTCAGGAACAGGATTCCCTACAATTTGGTCTCAAATGGTATTAGACCCCCATGTTTAGCTGACTGAAATAAGTTAATGGAAAAGAACACTGACTTGTAATGCTTTTACAAACTTGGCACAGGCCCTTGCCAGGGAAGTAGGGCTTTGCCTGTGGCAATATGTTTAGGACTAAAAACACCTAAGAGGTGCATGAAGGAAGAGAATGGGTCCAGAAATAATGCATAAGATGGACACTGTTTGAGAGGGCTTCCTCTGAAGTGGTAACCACAGGAGAGAGGATCTCTCTCACCAAGATACGGTAGACAGGTAAAGACAAGGAGTCAAAACCAACATGGTATTTGCCGCTTATATGTCCAAAGTCCACAGTCAAAAAACTCAGTAGTATTGGTAAAAGCATTGTCTGGTTTAGTGGGGTATAGGTAAGTCCACAATGTGAATCTATGACTGAATCTATACACTGAACTACAGCTGAGGTATCCATTTGTACTAACACAATTAAAACATTCACTAAATTAACATACCTCACCAACCTACATGCATCTGGACAAGGAAATGATTGCAGCAGGAAAATGTAGGAAAAAAAAATCCCTAAACAGATTCATATGGGACCACTTATGCTAGAGTATATCTGCCAGAGGTACAAGCAGATATCAGGGGAGGAAGAAACCTGCATGTATAGCAACATCTTTGGAAACAGGATTAATGTGTTAGTTTTTAATCGCAGCATGTTAAAAAATGTGTTTTCGGTATAATTGCTTACAAATGTGAAACAGAACAAAACTTTAGAATAAGTTACTAGTATGAAGAGTTCAAGGAGTAAATAAGTAACTTCCAGAAAGTTCCTTCACAAAAGTGTTGTAAAGTAATAGCAAAAATAATATTGGGTATGAACTACAGTTGTAGAGGTATAATAATCTTTAAAGACAAACAAGAACTTCCAGAAATAATGAAAATTATTTTTCTGAGTATTCAAAATAATTTTATAATTTTGATGGTAAAACCAAAGCATTACACATGCATATAGCAAATCACGAGTGACTTTTCTGAACAGTTCAGGATAAAACACAGAAAGCACCCTCAAGGTACAAAGAAGTCTTTTTCAATTCTGTTTTAGTATTTTATCATTCTGAGCAATAATCGCAGCTTTGTCTCTTTCAGATATAAGTCAGACCTCCTAACAAGCATGCCACCTGCATTTGGCTCAGGCACATTTGTCCATTTACCTAAATCCACTGTCACAGGTGTATGATACAGAGGAAAGGTAGGTTGTGCCACTGAGTGTGTACTTTCCATTGCTTATATTCTGTGGTCTAGGACACATCACGATTTCACAGGAGGGAGGAGCATGATTCCAAATGCCACTAGCAAGGCACAGAATTTCCTTTTCACCCACTAAGTTGTATCCATCATTGCATCTGCATTAGAAGAAAAGAAGTACTATCAAATACAGAGCCTTTCAGGCACAATATAATCAGCCATCCCTTTTTTCTCATCATCCACACCTGCATAAACCATCTTTCTTTTCAGAGACTAGAGAAGTAGTAGTGGAGTAAACATTTAGCTCTGCTAATGAACAGCCACTCTATAACCAAATGTCTTTCCATTATTTTAATCCCATCTTGCTCCTCTCCTTAATTTCAACCAATCTCTCAATTCAGCCATACTCTTATTTGCTGCCAGATTGTCAATCAGTTATTAATACAGCACTTCAAACATACTGAATTCCTACCTGTACACCACCTTATTATGGTATGTAAAATTTGAGCCAAAAATGGCACTGTTCTCTGGAATAACTGGAGCACCACAGGATATAGCTTTAAAAAGACAGGAATACAAGAGAGGTTGATATAACACAAACAAAAATGAACAGAAAATTAGGATTTGCTTTGTTTTCTCTAAAAAGATTAGAAGAAGTATAAACCTCTAGGTAACAATGAGTTCTTGACTAATCTGTAAATGACATTTAGGACTTTTTATCTGAATTCACCTTACTGAGAAACTGAAATAACTGGAAGTAGGTAGTTTTAACTGCTCTACAAACAACATGCTTGACTATCAAGATGACTCCATATCTACCTCTCTCTATGGACAAAGTAATTGTTTTTTTGCTTAGTCAGTCTTAGTCAACTGTTCACTTTATCTGTTGCTTCACCTCATTTGTTCTGATTTTCTAAAGAAGCAATTTCTGCTATTACACCATGACTATGTACATGCATCAGCCTGTCCTTTCTGGTTGCTTTATATCCATCCAGACAAAGTTAATGGTCTTTAAGTCATTGATTCCTTGAAAATGAAAGGCTGGGTGGAGAAGAATTAGAACTAGAAGAACACTTCTAATGATTGCATTAGACTGAGTCTATATCTCTGACGCACTGGAGAATCTGAGAGACAGAGAGTACCACTTCAAATATGACAACAGTGCTTATGTCTTAAGAAAACAAAGGCTTCAACACTGAGATCCAGATCTGCTAGGACAGGGTTTCATAAGCTGCCATGGTCTCTAAAGGCTCTTCACTATTACTTTGCCCCTTCCATCTCTCTAATATTAAAGCCACATTTCAGCATGCATTCTCCCAAGGAAACACACCTTCACAATAGGGAATTGGGTGGCTCCATTCTCCAGACTCCATGCAAGTAAGTTTTGTTGCTCCTGTCAGCTGGAACCCTTCTTTGCAGGAGAATGTTACTTGACTGCCAACACTGTAAGTATCCCCATATAAATTGCCATGCTCTGGATTTCCTGGATTATGGCATTTCACAGGTTCTGAGGAGGAAAAGGGAAACAATGAGTAATATAATGACATGTCAGGTTTTATGAACAAGTTGCAGGAGATATCCTTGGGAATTTGCTGAGAGTAGGAAGGCAAAGTACAAGGAAAACACTAATAACTAGTATACAGCCTTTTCTGTTTTATACGTAAGTGACAGACACTGAAGACTCATGCAAATAAGCTAATCTTGACATGGAAGAGCCCTCTAACTGAGTTTACATTAATTGTCAGAAGCAAACACATCTTATAGTCATTTCTCTCTCTGTGCGGGAAAGCCCATTCCAGCATGTCCATCACTGAACATAAAAACTATCCAGCTACCTTTTATCCTAACCTATGCCACTGTCTTGTAATCTTCATCTGAAGTTACCTTGTTTAGTGTTTCCACAGGAAGCTCTAGCTGTACTCAGGAGTCTGTTTTAAAATATTTCTTCACTGCACAACTCTGGTCTGAGAAGTAAAACACTGTGGCCTTCCCAGATCTTGTGCTCGGTGTGCAGTAAGATTTTTGCATGTGTGTATGTCTGGGAGCAGCATCCCAACGAAGTTGAATCCATATGGAGTGGTGACTTTTCAAGAATCAAAAGGCTTTATCACAGCCTCATCCAGACTAAACTGACCTGGAGATGAAAGCATGCCTGTCCTAGATATCAATTATTGTCTTTCAGCTGGAAGGCAGGCCTATACAGAATCTTGGAAAGGCTAGCTGGATGTTTTTCTTTCCCATACCTGCACATTTTTTACCATCTCCTGTGTAAGGCGGGATGCAAGTGCAAATGTAAGATCCATTTGTGTTGAGACAAGACGCGTGCTCATCGCAATCTGATCCAACAGCGCATTCATCAACATCTGCAAAAAACAAAACAAACCCACAAACTCCACATCTCTTGTGTGTTATTTGTAGTAAGCACTTGCTTTAAATTTCTGTCTTACTGTCAGAGGAGTTACTTTAAGGAGTATAACTAAAAATCACTTACTGCAGTCACATTTTTGATCCACTGGTAAAAATACTTCATATTTAAACAAATATTTATAACTCACTGTAAAATTTTAATATAATTTTAATTATAATTTACTCAACAGTATTGCACAGCCTAAGAAAATCAGAGATAAATCTTATTAACCTTCAGTCACTACTTCCATATAAAGTACCTGGTTTCCAAACTGCAAAAGAACAGATATTGTAACTATTGTTACTACTAGTCTGGGCAGACACTCTGAGGAAGGATTTTTGCATTAAACTCTTGCTTGGGAAATCCTCTATATCTCGACCTTTCTACTTATAAGAAAGGAAAACTTAGTCAGGAGTGGAAATACTCTGAA
>VWZU01015490.1:207617-245073 GCA_013397095.1 Sterrhoptilus dennistouni
GATGAAGCGAATTAGACTAGGCCCAAGAAGAGCCTGCAGTTGCCAGAAAAGTTAAAATAATTTCAAATTGTGTTAGTTATTATAATTAACTATTTACATGACAGTAGCACCTAGAAATCCCAAATGATAATTTATGATCCATGTAGTTTGGTACTGTGCAGATAAATATTTATATATATACATATATATATTTATATATATATATATATATATATACACGCACANACCTCATAAAATCTTTTAATCTTGATAGTAAGGAAATGTCCTTGGTATGAAAATAATGAGTTGAAATTGCAAAGAGTCAATTTCAAAGTATTTAATTGAAAAGTGCCGGCACTAGGGATTATTCTCAGAGATTATTCTCTATAAATGTGCTTGTTAGAGAGAGGTACAACAATTCTTCATTGAAATGCCCTGCTATGGGACACCTGTTGATCTAGGTATACCATGCAGACACAGTTTGGGTTCTCTGTCCATTTCCAGTAAAAAAAGCACTGGTTAAAAAAGCGAGACAATTTAGTGAAATGGAGGGTTTATTTTTCACTGCTGGATGAGTCTTATCAGCATGAAAAGATGACAACACATCGAAAAGAAAAGGAGTTTCTTTCTGATGTGCAGCATGATAGGTGTACGTTAATACCAAAACAGTTGCCAATTACACAAGTACCAGGAGAATGCCAAGTGCTACCACAGCAGAACTGGAATGACTCCTTCTTCTGTAATGCCTTGTTAGGCAAGAGAGTTCCAATGGGGTTGAAGTGCACTGTGAATCAGACCCTAACAGAACAAAAGAAATGCTTCAGGGAATGGGTGTACCAGATTTTGTTGGCACCTCCCTGAAGCATAAGTCAGAAAGGTGGGTCAGGGTGCCAAATCCACTCTTGTTTTCATTTTCCCATTACTCTGCTTTATGAGAGCAAGCTTGAAGATGGGGCACAGGCTTTTTCCTTCTGACCATTGTGACTAGACCTACTGCATAGAAGGTGAACTATTTGGACAGCCTTGAAGCACCTGTGATGATGTTTGTGGTTTCTGAAGGACTACTGCTGGACAGGATGCCATGAAACCAGATGGATCCTACTCCAAAGTGAATTTTGATAGAACTAAAAGACTTTTGGCCTATTTTTTTGTTTGTCTTGACTGAAAAAAACCTATGTGCTACACCTACAAAGAATTAGGAGTCAAATCAAACAAAAATCTTGCCAGTATTTTGCTGTGCAACCCCCATTTGAGGCATGGCTAAGATCCAGTACAACCAGACCAGCAGCGATCCAAGTACAGCTAGCTAGTGGATTCCAGCAGGATATGCTGGAGACATGGGCCTGCAAGACCAGTGACACCTAGTCCTCTGCACACAGTACAGTGCCAGCCTGTCACACCTTTCAACTTGTGTCACTGCACCTGGCACATCTGACCTGGCTGACCAGCAAGTAAGTTACAGAGTGGCAACTGTATGAGCTGTGTCCAGAAGTGCACTCCCAGCCCGCTCAATGCTGCAGCTGCTTGCTGGAAGGCTTGTGTGATTCACCTAAAAACCCCCACAATGGAAAAAAGGCTCTGAGCACTCTGGCAGATGTGATCTGTCTATTAAGCTTAGAGACTAAGGAGATAGTAAGGTGGCCTTTCTTTTAGGTAAACGTCAATTAGCAGTTGAGTGGATCAACTGGCAACGTAAATGCTTCTCTTTGAGTTCATTAAAGAGTGTGATGTCTTCCTGAGTTAGCCAGACCAGCATGGAGGAGTGGATATGAATACATGGTCAATAGAGGCATAAATGTCAGACAGCTACCAATGGGCTTGAGCTGACCTTAACCCACACATTCATTCCCAGCTACGGGGATGTGCAAAGTCATGATTGTGAACGTATCATAGAGCTTGATAATGGGAAACACACTGGAATTGTGCCAAAACTGTGTATTACAATTGCTGTACTTTGTTGAGCAACTTGAGCTTTTTTATATTGTGCTATGCAGTACATTTTGCATCACTCTGCTTGATTGGAAATCCTGTGCAGCATATGCTGTCTTCAGGTGAGTACATCTGATATTAAGTACTACAATGTCCATGTGTGAAATATCTAAAAGAACCCAATCAGAGAGCATGGGACACTGACAGTATTCTGGAGAACAACAAAATGCACAGGTCAAAAGCACAGAATGCAAGGATTGCAGAGCATTGAAGGAGAAAGGCTGGGAGTAGAATGCAGGCCTATATAATTTCATGTATGTTTGATAGATGCAGGATGTGGTGCATATAAGTGGATGGACAGAAAAAAGTGACAGAATGTAGTTTTGGTTTCACATAAAGCTGAGCATGGTATTTCAGAAAAGTGAGTATTTTGGATTATGACTGGGACTGTGGTTAGCCTCCACAACTTCAGAATGAATGTCAACTCAAACTTAAGGGCACAGGAGAAGTGTAAGATTGTCGGTGCATGCAGACAAATGTATAACACATCTTACCAAGGCAAGATGGTGAAATGCTGTTCCAGCTTCCATTGTCCAGGCAGAGCATCCTGGAGTCACCCAACAAATAGTAGCCACTGTTACAGTGATAGGTAACAGTACTGCCAGCAAAAAAGTCCTCAGCTGAATAAAATCCATTTTCTAAAGTTGGAGGCACTCCACAGCTGATTCCTGTGACATGGGTAAAAAGAAGGCATAGGCAATAGCAGAGCAAACGCAGATCATCTTCAGAATAATTCCACAAGAGCCACTGCCACATATTTTGTCCCTGCAGCTGTACAATCACATCAGCAAGAGGGCCCAGTCCTTTTCTGAACTAACTAATTGATTCCAGGTCCAGTGGAGGGTCTTGTTTTTGTGGGCATTTCTCAATAAGAGTCTTAGCAGGACTCTCCAGCTCCTACTAAGAAAATTTTGCTAGCTTTGGAGGAGACATCTGTGGCTGAGATCTGAGCACTTCAGTCACAGAACATTTCTGATAAATGATCCTTGGTGAGTTTTAAAGAAAAAGGAAAACTGAGTTTGCCTTGCTGGAGGTTGTTATTACCCTGTGTTGTAAAGCAAACTCAGCACTGCAAAAGTAGCCAACAGAGACTGCTAAGAGTTACAGTACTGGCCTGAGATGAGGGAGTGCATGAATGATGGAGAGATTGGAACTTACCTCACATACAACCCTGGGCATCTCTTAGATTGACTTTAGTAAATATGCCCATCTGATCCCAGTTGTGCCAGCAGAAAGCATCCTGGTACCTGCCTGCCAGAGGTTTTCATTTATTCTAGCAGAGTTACTTTTGGGCATCCTTATCTCAATCAAAAAGGCTTGAATTTATTCCAAAAACTACACACCTCATCTTTGTGGCTGCATGGGTTATAGCAAGTTCTAGTCCCTTAGCTGTGTGCAAGGATCACACCACAAGAATTTAAAGCCTATAGTAATGGAAGCCAAGTACTTGCTGTGAAGGAATAGAGCTGGAGAGCCTGTAACAAAGACAGGCTCTCAGGCATCTGTGGTTTTGGGGGTATTTGCCACCAGGAAGAGGAAAAGGATCCTGGTGGGTGAAGACACTGATTACACTGAGCCTGATTCAGTCAGGGCTTTTTCAGGCCTATGCCACTAGTATAAACCTGTAGTTCATTATGCAGGAAATAGGGAAATAGGTATCTTCAAGTAACTTCCATTCATCAGGTACTCCTGGAACAGGTACCTTGAAAGTAAAGGCCAGTGGGCGAGTCTGGCCTTCCTCCACTAAGACTGATTGTGGCAGGTCAGCCCTGTTCTCTCAGTTCTGTGCTCAGCAGGTACAACTGCTTGGCCCAATGCAGAAAAATCAGAAATGCTAATGGGATTCTGGTGGTTTGTAAATGATCACACACCAAGAAAGTGAAAGCTATCTCTGCCAGTGAACTTCCCTTCTGCCCAGCAGGACTTGCTTTTGGGTAAATCCTCATGGGCATGCTGTTCTTTACACAGAAGATGAGATGGACTGTGGACTTTCGCTACAATTAACTGAATAAAGAGGAAGACATTAAAATCTAGATGAAACTATTTTAAGGGCATTTTTAACAAATCAGATTATTTTCTCCAAACTACATACAAATTCTAGGATTATGCAATATCAATTTCTGGAGCTAATTTACTATTCTGCTGAAATGAAAAATGTAATCAGCTCCAACACAAGCAACTGCAGTATTATGTGCAGTCACAACAGAGGAGGACAAAAGGAAAGGAGAAAGCAGGAGCAGGAATTATAGAATCAAAAGAAACTTGGCAGTCTGAATGTGTACAGCTCAGTTTCTTTGAAGAAATCTTGTAAATCTTGGAGCCCTTCCAAGTCCTAACAGAAATATCTGCTGCTTTTAAAGAAATTAGTTCACAACTTACTCAAGTCAAGGTTTCTACTTCAAACCAGAGATTCTCCGTGACATCTAAAAATCACAGAGATATTCTAGCATTTCTTGTGCTTCTACACTCCTGATGCCACTGGGAAGGAAAGTACCAGATTGCTGATCCAAATGGATTAATTTCTCATGGGTGATAGAAACTGACTGAAAAACATTTAAGAACCTGATCATGATACAGTTTCTGCTCAGCAAAACAAGAGTTTGGTTTTAAGCATATATGTAACATGGCGCTGTAGCATGGATGGATTCAAATGCGTGATAGCTGCAAAAAAACCTGGCCATGAATAGTGCCAGGATCCAAATAAACACAAGAGTTTCCTAATCCTGCCAACCCACTGAGACAACTCACTTTCACATCGGGGAAAAGGCCGTGTCCACTGTCCCAGATTAAGGCAGTGTTGAACAGAGTTTCCCACTATCTGGAATCCTGGGTCACAGGAAAGGCTCACTTTTGACCCTGGCTTTAAATCAGTAGAAGAAGCCCGAAGATGTGGTATAGATCCTTGCAAAGATGGACAATCTGTGGACAAAATACATGCATACAGAAGTACAGTTACGTGCTGAAATGAATAAACTGGTTATGTGATTGTTTGATCCCATGTAAGTTAATCTAGGAAAAAGCTTTTGGAAATGTTAGGCATGCTACATCCCTCTTGGGTCCAAAGACTTTTGAGAATCATCAACATATAAAATCAGATAAGGAACCTACAGAAAAAGAAGCAATGAGGCACTAGGTATTTTAATATCATGCAATTATTCTTAGAATAAAAGGCAGGATTTTTTTTTTTTTCTGATCCAGTACCATCATAACTCTTTCCCCATCTCAGTTCAGGAAGCAATAAATTTTTGTCAGAGATTTCACTGAACCTTTGTTACAAAACCCTGGAATTTGAAGAATGAAGGACTGCATGTTCTAACTGTCAAATTATCAAAATAATTTATTCAAGGTTAGTAGAGCAAAGGCTGCAAGCTAGCTAGTTGACCCCATAAAAGAGTCTTATATTTTTGTTCAGAAAAAAATCGATTCTAGGAAATAAAGTTCTAACCAGCACAAAATATACTCTTGTAATCTATCTTCACTCTTCCAACAACTCCTGGCAGGAAATCTGGCCAGGCTAGAACATTTCCTTTTTGCAGTTCTTCTGGACAGGATGTAGCCAGAGATTCTACCTATGGATTTAAAACAGTTGGTTAGATGATGTTTAAGGACAGTGTAGGGAAAGAATTTTTTTTTTAAAAAATGTTCCCTTCATACGTGCATGCAACACTAGAACAGATCCTTGAGGGAGTAATGCTCATAATTTCTAGCATAAGAGGTTCCTGGCTGAAGTACTTATTATTCTGTTCTTATAAGCCATCTAGCTATGGACAGTTTGTGCTGAGTCACTACCTGAAGGACTACTTGATGTACAAACAAAGGTATTGAACACAGTTCTTGAGACACAATTGCATTTGTTAGTGTAAAAGAAAAACATATCTACATCACAGAAAAAGACAGTAATGAGGATGCAACCTACAGAGAACACTTTGCAGAAAATGTCAAAAAGGAGCCAAAAGGAACTTTATGTTCAAGATCTTGCTAGCACTACACCACGTGTAAGGGACAGAAACACTAAAAGGAGGAGCTTAATAAGGCAATTAGTTTCCAGAACACAAATTCTGTGAACTGAATTAACTAGACTCTCTAAAACACTGTAGGCAAGGCCCTATCAAAGCGGTACAGGGACAAAACTAATGGAGCATAGAAACAGGAACTATATAGGCCAGCTATATAGGCCCAGTATATAAGTACAGGAGGAACAAAGGAACACACTATTAGATCAGCAGCAGATTAGTATCTTGAGAGAAGATCTGGTCAATATGTCTCTGATGGAGAAGTTTTCTCAGAAAGTGATTGCCTTCTATCAAGTTTCAGTGGATGAAGTCAACTAGCAAGAATAATGTTCTACGGTGTGTATTCTTGTAAGAAGGAAAGGTACATCATGAACTTCAGAGTGATTTGTTCTCATATTGTTCCTACTCTGAACTCATTGAGGTAGACTGGACTTGAATCACTATAGCTGGAGAAGAAACCAATGTTCTCTTTTTGTTCTGAGGCCATTTCAAAGTTCTCATTTCAACAATCTATGTCAATGGAAACTGCTAAGGCCAGAGGCTGCAAACATATTGCAAGGAAGCTGCATGAAAAAAGTTCCAGTGTGGGGGAAACAAGTTTGGGAACCAGCCCTTTCAAGCCATATGATGGAGAATGAAGGGCCAGAAAGGACAATTCCCTATACTCATATTTCTGTTGCTGTGAAATCAACAGCAAAACTACCAGAGTGATAATTTACCTGTATCAAATTATTGTGCAAGTGGATAAGCGACTAAAGCATGCAATGAAAAATCTTAAAGACTAGATTCCACCTTCCTTTATTCACTAGGCAACATATTCTGATGCTCTGCTTTCCTTTATGGCTGAGAATAGAAAGGTAAGACTTAATGAATAGTTCCAGCTGGCCAGAACAAACCTAATGATAACATTACATTAAGATTACATAAGATTACAATAGCACTTTACTATTCCAGGCTCTGAAGTAAATGAGGCAAAATTTGTATAGGAAGCTTACTTGGCTCAGCTTCCCATCTGGTGTCACAACTGTCTTTTCAGATGAGTAATATGGATACTATAAATGAGTGGCAGGATTTTCTTCCTTGTCCTAACTCTACTGCATCTGAAGCAAGTGGTAATTCAATCAGAGCTGTCATTAAAGAGGGGCAACTACTGAGAAAGTTTCAGAAAGTTGCAGTTAAAACTCTTCACCAGTGTGCCCTGTAAAATCTTATGTATGCATTATCAGCTTCAAAACTGCTAGGAAACAAGAACTTGAAGATCTGACTTGGCAATGCAACAGTTGGTGACCCTAAAAGCCAAGAACAGTAGCAGATGGTTGAGTAGTTTTAAACCCATCAGAGAGACAAAACAGTAGAAAACCAGAGAAATAAACAGAGGAGACATCTGGATGCTGGAAGCAAAGATTCTGCTTTACTTTTTTTCTCTTCATGTTATTATTTCTTATTTGGATCATGGATAGCAAACAGCTATAAACCACCAATTAGTGATACAACTTTAAGAAAAATCAGAAGAGCAAAACCTTCTAAACCAAAGATTCCTCCCCAAAGAAATGCCTCTAACTTTACACATTTGTCTTTGTTGTTCCAGTGTTATCAGCAGTGTAATACTTCTGACCTTCAGGACTAAAATACAAATGAGCAGGAAGTGGTGATGGAGTACTGTCATCAGGTTTACAGATAATATTACCAGCCAGTGTGCTCAAGGACAGACTTGCATCCATAGGCACCTTGACAGGCTGGAGTAAAGGGCCAACCCAGACTTCAAAATTCAACATGGAAAAAACTTCTGAACAACATAGGTGAGGAAAGCCAAGAGCAGGAGCAGCTTTGTGGAAAAGAACTTAGGGACTCTGGCAGGCAGTGAGCTGAGTAATTGCCAGCTGTGCACAGTGCAAATAGTGAGGACCAACAGCATCCTTGGCTGTGTGAATAGGGTCACCATCAGAAAACCAAGGAAGTGATTATTCCTTCTCAGTGCTTATTAGATCACATCTGAAGCACTACATTCCACTTTGGGTTATTCACAGCAAGAAAGACATTGACAAGTTGGAACAAGTTCAGGGATGGGGTGGAACATTTGCCCTGAGATGAGAGTTTGGTTCAGTCTAGAGCAGAAACAGCTTTGGGGACACCTCTCAGCCTCCCCATGTGTACGGAGAGATGCTCAGGTACATGGAGCCAGGCTTGTACAGCAGTGCATGGTGGAAGACAGAACCAATAGTCATAAATAGAACTGGGAGGTCCCAACTAGGCATAGAGAAACAAATTCCACTCTGAGGATAACTGAGCACTGAAGCTTGTCTCCCAGAAAAGTTGATGGATCACTGTCCTTGCTGAGATCTTCCAATATTTATTAATTTTTAACTCAGTGGAAGTTTGGTGTTGCCAAGCTTTTATTTTAGGTATCTGATTAGGTACTCAATACTCTGTTATCCTGCCCTTTCAGACTTTTCCTGAAACTATACAGTTCAGATTTTTCAGTGTCTAATGTATTGACAGAAATTCTGATGTCTCCCCTCTGAAGTTTTAACGTTAGAATGAGGAAACTGTACATAGTCTGTAAAACAAACACTTGGCTTGTTTCATTGGATTTCTCTCTCTTCTAGCACTACTGTTAATTTTTATGCATGATTACCTTCCTGTTTTGAAGCCACAGAAAGGCTCAATCAAAATAGAAGGTGACTCAGTGTTGATTTTACCAGTCTTAGTTTTGCTTAAAGCTACTTTACTAACTAATTACTGGCTTATTACCCTAATAATACCCAGAGCTCCATCTGGTCCCCAATGACTTCTGTGGGAGTAAGGGTCTACCCAATATGCTAACCTAGAATGCCTTCTTAAATGTTCATGCTGTGTTCAGTGCCCCCTGCTCAAACACTGCAATAAGGACTTACCTGCTGTGGAGAAAGTACACGGTCCCAAATGTTGAGCTGGCTGATGGAGCCCACAAAAGATTCAGCTGGGTTGAATCCTTCTCCTTTTTGATCTTGCTCTTGACCCAGCACAAGTGCACCACCACCTAAACTCAGAATTTGAAGAGGGGTTGGAAAAAAAGCCTTACAGCAGGGATCCCATAAGAAGATTAAGAACTAAACAAAACAGAAATTTTGCTGCCCTATGTTACTAGGATTTTGCAGTGAAGACAGCCACCTTCAACAAACTGTCTCAGTAAAACCTCTGGGAAGGCTTATGTTAGACTGAGGTAGGTCAACATAGCAATTTGAAAGTGACTGTCAAATACACATGGGAGCAGAAACCACCTATGCCTGCCTCAGGAACAATACTGGCTGAAAGAGATCACTTGTGAGTCATATTTGAAGCATAACACACAGCAATGTAAAATGCACTTTTGAGCAGGTGGGGCGCGTTTTACAATACTAACTTACACTTCCTGCTTTAAACAAAAGCTTACAAAGTCATACAGGTCAAACGTGATTCCATACCTTCAGAAGCACACTGAAGGTAGTCAATGCTCTGAGACATGGCATGAAAGTTAAATTTATTCTCCTTGACCAGTAATATGTGAACATGCATTTTCTACATCATAGGGTACGTTGATAAGGTCAAAAAGTAATGGAGACGCAGACTTCCTTAGGTCTTATCCCTGGAGAGAACTCCAATTTAAATGGGAAAGATAGGGGCAAACATAAGGATCATGGACTAAAATGCTTCAATATTTTATTTTTTATTTTAATAAAATATTCTTTTGAAATTCTGTGTAAATTTGGACGGTGGCAGTATGCCAACAGTATCAAAACAAAACCTCTTTGCAGCCAAATACTACCAGGCTTTTCATAGCTCTTCAATGCTGAAGATACACCTTTTTGTGCTCTCTGATATCACTCTATAGATGACTAATCACAGGAAACAGTGAAATAGCAAACCTCACCTTGTAAGGAAAAATTACAAATATAGCTTCAAATATATGACTGAAAAGAATAGGAAAAGGCTAAGTCAATCAACCCTGAAAACACATATGTGAAGGAAATACCAGGTCAACTTTATTTTATTGAGTGAGACACTGTCACAAAGCTACCCCAGAGCCAGCTCTGCACAGGTTCCTTTATGAACTAAACTGTGCTGTTCATAAAACAAGTTACCTACAAATATAGCCTAGAAACATGCATTTTGTCTTCAGTGATGCTGAGCGAGGGGGTACTGTCCTCACAAAAAAGGACAGCAAACATGAGCTTTTCAGAAATGCTGAAAATGTGAATATATACTAAAAACACCTAAACATTTTCTTGCATACTCTTCAATAGAAACAGAATGAAGGCAACAGATGGGGTGTAATATAAATAAAGCATACCAGGGATTTTTGATCCAACAGAGAGCCCGCTGCCTCCATCAGAGAGTTTTCCATCAATGTACACCTTCCATGCCCCATCTGTGCATGTCCATGTCACTGCAATGTGATGCCAGTTACCATCGTTCACTGAAGGACAGTCTGTTATCTTCTCTTTTCCATTCACATAAAGAACCCAGCTGCATGGGGAGAAGACACAGGCATACTCAGCAGCATGCAGCTACTTTAAAAGCATCATCTGTCTCCCATGACTCAAAGAAATGTTATTTTACTAACAAGGTAACTGTGACTGTATCATATGAGAAATCTCTCTTGAAACATCAGCATAGATGATATCTCCCTCCCAGAGGACTTGGAAGTTGGTTATTATCAAAGCATGGTGAAATAAGTAACATGTTTTTGTAACAAAATATTGAGGCTCAAGTCATGACTGCATAGTGGATTCTTAAATTTTCCTGTTGAGTTTGGAGTCACACTACAAGTCGTACTGTGCTCTTGTAAAAGGGCAACTCATACTCTCCTTTTAGAATCATGCCAGAAGTACTCTGAGTACTTCTGAGCTCCATTTGTTCCACTCATTGCCTCAATGAGCCATTTAAAAAAGACGTGAATGTAGTCTAGAAAAAAAAAAATCATGCTGTTCAAATTCACCGTCCTCTTGCCATTACTCTTTTATACAGCAAAAAGTGATGGAAACAAAGCAAGGAGAAAAACAAAACAAAGAGACAACTCTGTGAAGGGAGTCTGGATGCAGATTTTTCTACCCCAAAGTAGGCAAAGCCCATATTCAAACTTCTGTTTTACACTTCCCTTATCAATCCAAGATGCTTGTAAGATATAGAAAAGCAAAATTGTGATTTACCCATTGTAATCAGTCAGAAGAAATGCATTATCACTTCCATTTTCTACTGCATAAGAAATGGGAGTCCCATAGTTTGTGGTGTCAGTGGATTTCATCCAGAATGTACAGGTGATGTCACCAAGAGATGGTAAAACACCATCAAGCATGACGTATCCATAGATACCAGAGACTTCAAAATCAAGATTGAAACCAGAGGACTGTTCTGCAACAAAGACAAACAGTTTTCAGAACAATATTCCCACAAACATGGAAAGAGAATTCAATGAAATCTAAGCAAATGTAATAAACTGCAGCCCATCTACAAAAATTATTCACTGAATTGAACTGAGGCAGAAAGAACTTTTGGCAGCCTAACATCAGCCAAGGCGTTCCAAGGCTAGAATACAGTGTTTCAAGACAAATATCTGGAAAAGATTATCTAGCAATGAGCATAAACCTTTATTCTCTGTCCTCTGAAATAACATATCTGTCTACTATCCAACAACATAAAGAGGTATAATCAGCTGGTTCCATTTAATCAAGCTACGAAGAAAAACTCCCAAACAACCCAAGATTTTTCCTGTTCTGGACTTACTGAAATACACTGCCCTGGTATGGGACAGCACTTCTGTGCTGCTGTTCAGTGCACAGTGACATGTTTTACAAGGATGCCACATGTAATGTTATCAAGTAGAGCTCTCCTGAAAGGTGGGTGTTAAACTCTGACATAGGATGGTAGGTATAAATGTCCTGCATGTTTTCGACTGCCCTTGTGAAATCAATATGGCTTCTGTTTAAAGATTCACCAGCTACTTTATAATTTTTGGGGAGAGGGATTTGAGCCTCGTGATTCAAATGTCTCCAGGATCTCCCTGGAAGTTGCACTATGGGTGTGACTCATGCCATCTATCTATAGCAAACTTGATACCCTTTTGCAAGCAGGGAACTTGATACCTTTAGGACTTCTGAAGCTAAAACTACAGGTTACTAATTTCTGACCCTGTGATGCAAAGCCCTACACTAAATACAAGAAAGATCAACAGAAAGATCTACTCAGATACACAGAGCAAATGCAAATTAAATTCAATAGACCTACTGGGTATTAAAAAGATAGAACCATGCCTTAGAAAAGAGAAATGACACAGAGACATGCTGTTACTTGTCTGCAATTACACTAATTAATGCTGCAGTCACAGAGGCTTCTCTCATCCTCTCAGAGTCCCACCACCCTAGCTACTTGCTGGGGAAGCTTTATGAAATCAGCGCAGCCAGTGCAAATCTTGCACGGAGTCTTAGTCAAGCCACTTTTTTCTTTCACTTAGTCCTGTGTACCTGTTTCACACCTGCTGCCTGTAAAGCCAGGGGGACATTTACAAACGTACGAGTTCAAGGCATCCACACAGGTGGCTTGGTTTAAGCAAGGACTGGAGTCACAGTCATTGATGTTCACTTCACAGTTCAGTCCTGTGTATCCTGTCACACACAGACACCTACAGAGGAAGAGAAGCACACTTCAAGGATGACAGTTGTCATAACAAAGAATTCTGGCTATGAGGCCAGATCTGCCAATGAGAATGGTATATAATAATATTTAAAAAACCAACAGATGATATACTACAGAATAAATGAAGTTTTATTTTGGTCATTCCTCTTAAGCATGCTTGTATTCTATTAGCTGCACAATATCACTTCTAGACATGGACAATACAATATTTAAACAGCCTGCATTTTTTTAATACGAAATTGTGAGACATAACCGTTGCACTTTCATGAGTAAAACATACTTCTTACATACACAGAATTAAAGATCAGAGGTATTCAACTTTTCGGACAGTTACCTTTACATATAGGAAAAACAAAGCCAGTAAAAAATACCAAACCCTCTGATACTGGGAAAACCAAGGTGCTTGAAAGGCACCAAAACTTCTGCAGCTTTTGGGAGGGAAAGACTTACTACACACAGATGTTAACAGCTGGCCCATCTACCTATACGGTGATCTAGGATATGACACTTCTACTGGCATTTGTAGCTTCTGAGTTCAGATACCCTAAATGATAAAATTAAATAGATGGAATTTTCCACTGGGGTCTGTATCTTAACTTTTATAGGCTCAATATGTACAGCTATCCCTGTCTTTCCAAGCTACAGAAATGTAGTATTACCAGGTACATAATTGGTCATCACGTATTATTCCAGTGGAAAGCAAGATAAGCCCCTGGAGTCTGGGAAAATGGACATCTTTTGGAAGATCAATACTAAAACCATGCAGTCCTACCATGCTTACAATTCAAACTCTGCATATTTTCTGTTTTCCTTGGAATTTTTTGAGTCAAGTCAAGGATATATTTTCTTGTCTTTTAAGATTTCCTTTAGTGAAAAGGACCACTTATTTTGGATCAGGCTGCCAAAATATGCTTACTGAAACTTAAGAAGGCTGGGGCATCTCAACATGTTTGACTTTTGACATTATATTATATCAATCATCTGTTTTTCACCTGAAGCTATTGATACCATCTCTGCATGTAGCTCCATTCCTACAGGGTCTGCTGAGACACTCATCAATGTTTCTTTCACACAAGACACCAGTAAAACCTGGGAGACATTTGCAGGAGAAGCTTCCAACTCGATCTTCACAAACAGCCCTATTAAGACATGGGTTTGAAAGGCATTCGTTCATCTCCCTTTCACAAAGATCACCTGAGGAAAAAAAAGAACAAAGTAACAGCTCTAGACTGAATTAACCTAAGGAAGAAGATTGTTAACCCATCTCTGTTTTTAATAGGATGTTGGTGATCTTCTGAGAAAAAGCAAACATCAGAGTAGCCATGCAGGTTTGGAATTTTGTCCATTAACAGAGGTTAACACAGAAGAATTATGGGAACCATCTTAACAGCTACAGAAATAACATATAGCAAGCAAGCCATTGAATGACTAATTTGGTGTGAACCAGGACATCACCTGAGGAATGAGCAACTGATGAAAAGCTACTATAAAAGACCTTTGGCTGAAACCCTAACTCTAAGGAGAGGTGTGAAAGACAGAAACACATGTGATTTATGATGTGAAAGAGGCTCTATGTCACAAGCACTGACACTGCATGTGATTTTATAGTGGAACTCTTTGGCAACATGATAATCAACAGTTATGTGTATTTGTTACAGAAATCTATGAAAGTAGGATTGGGGAGTAGTTTTAATATAGACCATTTTATCTACTGTTAAAATATTTTTTATTTTAAAATGAAATGAAAAATAACAATTTGAACCCATCAGAATGCCGCTATTTGTTCCTTAACATCACACAGCAAATTCATGGCAAAATTAGTAATTGAAGTTCTAGCACTTAGTAAATCCTTCTGAAGTCATGTTAATACTACAGAGAGTCTGAAAGATTAGATGGGCCTAAAGAATATCTATAACTTACATTCATATCAACATATATATATATTATATATATTGCTATATAGCATTGAGATGGAAATACTTTGGGTAGGGTAGGAAGACACATTTTTTCGTCAGAAAGAGTAAAGGCTGACTTGAAGGGAACAAAGTGTACCTGTGAACCCTTTAGCACACGTGCAATGGTAACCATTCTTGCCATCAATGCAGTGGGCTCCATTCAAACACGGGCTGGAGCTACATTCATTTACATCTTCCTCGCACAAGAGACCTTTGAACAGCAAAGATTGCAAGGCATGATCGAGACATGGTCACAGACTGTTTGCTACAGGGACTGGATATGGACAACAGAACAACACCGTACTGCGGGTGTGACAAAAGGTTACTGAGAGCCGGTGACAAAATTACGTGACTGACTGCACTACTGCAACAGCTACAGAGATTATCTCTGTTATTTAGATGCTGGGATCAAGATGCAAAGTCCATTGTGTATCTTTATAACATTTAAAAACCCATCTAGCTAATGCTACAGTTGATAACAGTACAGTCATAAACATGAACAATGAGGGAGACCATTTCTAATGGAAAACACACAGCTTTTTTGATTACACAACATTATCTCCTCAGTAGTTTATTTCCATAGTTAGAAACCAGGTGCTGTTTTGGCCAGCTATTCAAGTGTGTTAGTTTCCCTGCAGATTTCAGCACCTTCAATGTGCATGTAGGTGACAGTTAAAAACACTGAGAAAAAGACATAAGCAAAAGCCCACTCCCTTATTCACACTGCTGCAGTAAAGCAACTGCATAAATGCTGTGTCTAGTTGGGCAGTCAGTCTCACAAGCACTTTTCCTGTTAGTATTTACTAATTCCCTAAACCTTATTCCTTTCTTCAGACCAGAAATGTCACAAAAGAGAAGGAAGGATTCATGCACGCACACAGACACACACACACTCCCACACCCTGTCCTTGGATGCTTGTCCTTTCATTTCAAAACCTATTCACATACCTTACTCTAACCTGTAGATCATATTGTTTTCCTGTTATAACTGGACACAGAATTATACAGCACCTGTGCTTTGTGTTACTTACTCGGCACAGAAACCAAGCCTGTCTGAAAAAAAGCAAAGAAGTGAAACAAATTACCTGAATAGCCTGGTTGACAGTGGCAAACAAAGGTCCCAATGCCATCTTTGCATATTCCATTGTTTTGACATGGAGATGATTTACACTCATCAACCTGTGTTTCACATTTCAAGCCTAAAATGCAAAAAAAAAGAACTGAGAATAGGAAGACAAAATTTAAATTGTTCATAAAAATGGATGTCATGACTACCTAATGTAGGAAAACATGATTAATTGCCTACATGGCAGACATTCAGGTTTATTATCTTTTCATTAGACTGTGCTTTAACATAGACCTGAGACAAATGTTAGAAAGCTGTGATGCACATTGGGCAACAGACTGATCAGCTTTAGAGAGTGGCAATCAAAGTAAATTTTTCATAACAGCTGAATTTTAAGACATCTCTTTCATTTGAAGCAACTGGGTAGCTAACACTGAAGACTGTGGGAAACGGATTTGTAGAGAATTCTCAAAGCCTGACAGAAGGCTCACATAATGTGCATCTGTATGAAAAACTTGAGATAAAAAATGCTGACTTAGAAATGCCACTGAACAAGACGGACATTGTTGAGAGAGAAATGGAACTAGAAACAAGTTTTAAATGATGGCCTTGCAAATAAGACTAGATACTTTGGAGAAATAGAACTATGAAAGGTGCATTTCATTAGGACCCACGAGGGGTGATTTTAGATGATTGGCTTTAAGGCATTAACAGCGTTGTGTGGCAAAAGCTGATAGGCCAAGAAACGCTTATAATGGATTGTAATTAGCATATAGTTGGCTTCTGGTTGTGATGGCATGAACTATAACATCTTATACTGTCTCACCATTCACATGACACTGAAAATGGAATAAAAGTTTTTAAAATTCTCAATTGCTCCACCTCTGGGTCAGAAAAGAGCATAATTCGACAGAAAGACAAGTACGGGCTCCATACAGGTGGAATTAGTTGTCAAGACTGCAAATTTCTAGCTTTTGTTAATCATAAATATTTCCAAGTGATAGGATTTTCACATCCACAAATTCCATTAAAAGAAGTACCATTCAAAACCTTTTCTGCAAAACACAACATAATTCAGCAAGGACATGAATAAGTATCTATCTTCTTATATATTCTAAATATGTGATGAATATTCCAATTAGTTAGGCTATACTGAAATGCTTTGCTCCTTTATACTTCCTCAATTTAAGGGCATCATGAAGTACAAGCTCCTTCACCTGCTTCCCAGTTTTTTACCTGTATATCCAAGTGGGCATATGCAAATATATCCACTTCCCAACTGCTTGCATGTCCCATTATTGTGGCACGGTTCCAGAAAACACTCATGAAAGACCTGCCAGAGGCACAAATTATACACTTACAGCAAAACTGGCACACAATACTTTAGTTTTAAACTGTATATTCCACTAGCCGCTTTGGAAAGATGGGATAAAAAAGCCACCAGCACTAGCTTCTAGTTCCTCCTGTCTTCTCAGCATGCTAACCATTTGTGATATTTTCCTACAGAAAAATACCACAAATCTGAATATTATTTTAAAATTACATTTTACTTAACAAAATCTCCTCAAAAGTGTCTGAACTATGATTCACACTTTATATTAAGCTTTATTTATATGTAAGTTCTCCACTTTGCATCCCTCTACATCAGCTAATCACTTCCTGCTACTGGCCATCAGGTGACCTGGCAGGAAACTTCACCACGTAGCATTATTTCTCCTATTCTTGCAAACCTGAATTCATCAAAGCCCTTGAGTAAATGGTCAACTAAACCCATATGATATCAATACATACACACACACACACCTGTCCCTGTGTTATGTAATGGTCCAGGCCAAATTTCTCATGAGTCAGCTTTGCTCCTGTTTACACAATATCCCAAATTCCAATTCAATCAAAGCAGACTTGACAAGAATTACAGACTCGGGGTGAGGGGGTGGGCATAAGGAGGCATCTCCAGCAAACATTGTCATTAGACTAGCTTCACATGAGGACTTGCCTGTATTTCAGAGAGGTTAATCACAACAGAAGGGAGCTCTGCTTGCCTCTTCTCAAGTGTATCTGTGTTACAGTATGTAAACTCAAGATTCTACATCTGAGACTTAGACATCTGGTAGCATTTTCTGGAACTCAACATATGGAAGACCTCAGAAGACTGAACACAGGCAATATACCTTTTCTAGATACTTTGTCTGAACCTCTTCCCGGCAGTTTACTTTTCTTTTACAAATGTAGTAAGTATTTCATACATCAGGTGAAGGCTTTAAAACCAGAATTTAAGATTGTCAACAGCTGATGCCACTTCCTCTGTTCAATGAAAGTGCTTCTATGATTACATTGAGAGTTTGAGTACTCCCCTCTTAACCATAGCTTTCATCTCTTCAGGAAATAAAGTCAGCAAAAGAATTACAGTTAAAAAGGTCTTATTTTTTTACTGCTGCATGAAGTGCTTTTTCTTTCATTTGAGATAACACTGGAAAATAGCACTTGTCCTTACCTGACTGCTGACTTTGTACTGCTTGCTGATATTTTCTGGGAAGGCTGGTACCATCATTACACTTTCCTCAGCTGCTGAAAAAGTAGAGCCAAAACCTAAAGAGTAAAGATATGAAAGCACTGTTAATAACACTGCGTAGCAAGGTCCCTAGTCTGTGGGGGCATTATAACTGTGTGTTAGTAATGTGCCTAAAGATATGCTGAAATAAGTGAATTTGTGAGAATAAAAAGCAAACCTTACAGTATCCATTACAAAATTTTGTATTTGTAAGTACATACATTTCTAAAACATATACATGTCTGTACACATAAAAATCTTTTAATCTGTTTTTATAAACAGATATCTGCATGCATATGCATATTAATGTACATTTATTTTTATTTCTTCCCACAGCATATGTGTATAATACACATAGGCAACGTACACACACACTGCATTTGTATACTCTGTTTATTGAGCCTTTGCATGTATCAGAGTTAGTCTTAAAAACAGAGGCAACACCAGTAGGCAGAACCAGCTGAGAACTTCACTGCTTGAAAGTGAAGTCTTACATTTGTCCAGAGAGTATGTGGGATGTTTTCTGTTAAGACTACTTCTGGCTATCCTTTAGATGTTCCCCTTACTTGCTTTATCCAGCAGAGATAATTTGGCTTACTTGAACAATCTGTGATGGATCTGGCACCAATAACAGTTGTTGTTCCATAAAAGGGACAAGCCAAGCAGTAGGACTTTCCTGGGTCTGGTTGATAGTAATCTCTGGGACAAGGGTAGCAAGGTGTCAAACCTGTACGAGAGAACTCGCCTGCAAGACAAGGTACTGCAAGAGGAAGAAAACCTTTTTGAGTGACCTGATCTCTTGCACATCCACCTTACTTCCCTCCACCTCTTTCTATCACTTTCTCTTCTCCTGTCATAATCTCTTCTAAGACTTAAAAGGAACAGGATGAAACCTGCCAGGAATTCACAACTCTAGGAAATGTCAATTTAAAATCTTCTGTGAGATGCCATGTTCTCAAACGATTATGGAAATATCTGGAAAGTATTTAATTTTACTACTTTTGTTGTTCTGGGGGCATCTTTTAAAGGTAACTTCCCTTCTATCTTTCACACCATTTTTTGATTGTTGCTATTTGGTCTTTTTTTAGTTTGGTTTTTTTTTTTGTTTGTTCATTTTAGTTGTTGTTTGGGTTTTTTTGTTTTTTCCCCATCAAGGAGTAAGGACTTTTTTGGACCATGAATCCTTACAGACTATTTCCCTAGGAATTTTTCTGGCAAAGCTAGCCAAAGACAATTGAGGAGAATTTCTTTGAACAAATTATGTGAGAAAACTGTGTTAAAATTCAGAATTTTTGTATAGAAACAAAGGAAGAAATGATAGTGACAATTCCCTTTCTCTTCTTAAGGAAAAAGATACTATTTTTATTTAGGTTCCCATCCCATATCTCAATTTATTCCTCATCATATAAGAATCAGAAGGAGGGCAATTGGTAACAGGAAATGACTTATCATTTTGCTGGAAAATGTTCCTTCATCTAGGCTTAACCAGAAGAGGAATTCAGTCTCAGGCAGATGAATTGGATTACATTAGCTGATGTTTGAACAACAATTTGAACATTTTTAATATTTAGTTAAAAAAATTGTTACCCTTTTTGTTACAAACCTCCACAAGCTGAGACATCTACTGCACCTCTTTTTACTGTTGATGTATTTTCTGGACAAGAGATGCAATTCCTGGATCCAAATGATGGCTGATATGTTCCAAGTGGACATGTTTCACATGTCTCAAGACCATTAGGTGAATATGTTCCCTGTTTGCACTGAGCTATAAGGCAAAAGAGTTCAGAAAGATGAAACAATATCCAACAGGAAACATGGCTCCTGATCTCTGAAAATAATGTTGCAATCACAATGCACCTCACGAGGAATTTTATTTCTGGAGCATACTCTACTCTGAAGGACTTCATGGGTACAAAGAACAACAAAAAAAAGACAGTTGTGGTAAGGTACTGATAGCGCAACTGTGAATTATTAAACAGTGAATTCTCTCCAATCAGCCTCACAGATGATTTATTGCAACTCAGTTACTCACTTTAATCAACAAAACTAATGGCAATAAGGACAAGAAAATTTAAATCAAACTAGCTATTTCCTTTTCAGAAGTCATGAACACATAGTGGTTGTGTGCCGTTCAATTCCTCAGCACTGTGGGGTGGGATGGAGAGCGACTGGCAAGGATGACAATGGAATTATTTAAAGTGTATTAGTGTCTGAAAAATGCAGTTACAGAAATAAAATACAGAAATGAAAGACAAATTAAACAAAGTATCAAAAGCCAACTCTTTTCAAAACCTCTGTGTGGGCGTCCTGCTAGAGCATACTAGAGCAGTGATGAAAACTTAGATATTTCCCTATGCGTATACATTTAAGGTGCAATTAGGATTGCTCCTCATTTCACAGGCTAGGTTCATTCCAGTACTTCCTTCCATCATGGGGTCCAAAAGGACGTCACCAAGAATTCAGAAGTGGTTGTCTGAATAAGACCAAAGTTCTTACCTTTGCACTCGGAGATGCTTCTAGAGTGTAGATACTCAGTATAGCTACCAGATGGACAACTTTTGCATTCCATCTGCCCTTCCTCATCTTGATAGGATCCAGTCCAGCAGCTTTCACAAGTAAGATGCTCCAGGGAGTAATAGGTACCCAAAGGGCAATTGACTGTAATGTAATGTTGGAAAACTTAAGTTTGCCTCAGAGTGAAAAATCATACATATATCTCTTTCCCCTAGAGTTCCCATTTAGTCAAACCATGTTTTTATGAAATGTGACTGTTCCTCAGCAGATAGGGTATCTCTCTGGAACACTGCAAAGATTTAACTACGCATAAGAAATGGAATCCAATTCCCCATCTTAACAACACACCACTCACAGGACTAACATGGTTAAAAGACTGCATACCAAGCACTGTTTTCTCTGTATGGCCAAGCATGGATATGCCTGATTTCCCCCTGGGAGTGGAATCCTGTGTACAAAGCATCCCTTTTCCACAGGCCTTGGTTAGGAACATAAACATCCCCTGGAAGTCAGACTGTGCAATGCATTTTTGCAGTTTATTGTTATAGGAGACCACAAGCACTGGACTGTGTCAAATCATAACCCTCTGCAAACATCCTCTAAACTCTTGTTTTGTGAAAGGATTTTAAATACACATAACAGACAAGTCATCTGGCTTACCACACATTCTCCCTCTCAGCACAGAGCCAGGCCTGCAGAAGAGAAAGGCCTTCTCAGTCTCCAGTGAGTTGGTGTCAGCTACAATGAGTTCAGATGCAAACTGAAAAGAATACATAGGTTCCTTATTGAGAGTTCTATTCAGCCTGTTTGTGATTGTTTCCAGAGTTCTAAGGAGACGTTTCTGGTTTTCCAGCTCCAATGTATCATTCCTTTCATCAGGCAGTGGCACACTAGCTGGAATATAAACAGCGAACACAAAAAGCACACAGATTTTGCAGTCAGCACTTCCAGTGTACTCTGGAATTTATCAAGAGTGTGACACTCAAGCTTGTCAAAGGAAAGTGAAAAGGAGGCCATGTGCACAAAGCTCTCCATGAACATGATGCTGTGATTTTCCCCTTAAGCAGAAAGGCTGTGAGGAAATGGGGCTATGAATGTGCCCAGAGAACTGCATCTTCACCAGGCTCCTGTGAGCTGAAGTTTTACTGAATGTATCAGAGACACAATTTTTAAAAAGAAGGAAGCAAAGAAGTTTGGTGTTCTGATCTGTCTCACCTGTGATGTTAAATATTAACTTGATTTTTTGGTCAGTCATTGGAACATTCAGCTTATGTCTTTTCACCCGAGCAGGTGCTGCTTTTACAGAGGCAGATACATGCGGTAAGTCTTCTCCTTGTACTGCATCAACAAAATCACTATAGGAATAATCCAGGTGGTTTGCTGTGCCCCAGCCAGCAGGTCCTGTGGGACATTAAGAATAAAACAAAAAGAAAAGCAACATAATGTGGAAAATAAGTACTCATATTTATTTCTAAAATACAACTCCAATATAATTTGTTTGAAGCTCCAGATGATACATGCTGACTTTGACTCTTTGCAAGTAGCTAGTGTACCTGCATTTTTACTCATGAAAAATCTTACTCCTGATGTCCTAGAAGTGCTGAATATGGTGAAATTAGTCAAAGCTTTACAGAACTAGTAATAAAAGTTACATGTTGCAATTCTTTCTCTCCCTCCGTCTTGCACGAATCCTCACCTGCACCCTCACCTGTGAGCAACTTCTTCAACAATTCCATATTGCCCTTGATTCCACTTGCTTTCTTACAGACAGCATAGCCTATGCTATGTCTCCATTGCATCTTCTAGCAACTCCTGAGCAGTTCTAACATTGTCTGTCACCTTATCTGTCTATTGTCCCAGTCAGGCATTTCTTGTTATGCACAGTGAGTCAAATTCACCCTTGTTGAATGTCCTTCATCACTCTTTCACATGCTTTCAATCAAAATATTTTCTTCTACTTTTTCATGATTACTAAATCTAGAGGGATGTGGTCTATTTCATTGATCTAGATTATTTTTAAAAAAACATGAAGATAGAAAAAAAAATCTGCCAATTTTCTGTTAGCAAGATCATGTTTTATTTACAGTGGTAACTAGGACAAGCTAACCCCACAGTTTAATATTCTGTGAGTGTTTCACAACTAATTTTCTAAACTGCTGCTCTTATGCCTTGAGGACAGTCCTCTCTCCTGCTTCCACAGTGTAAAATTATGAAAAACTCCTGAAAAACAGCAACAATAGCAACCTCTTTTTCTGGCAAGAGGTTGACATGAACCAGAAGAGAATAGGACACTACATTCCACTGTTTTTTTCCACATGCCTTTACAGATTCGTTCCAGCTGTCATCAGCATTTGTCCTTACCCTGATGGTAACTGCAGACTGAACATCCAGACCTGCCCTGTGTTTGAACACAAACAAATGCTCTCAGAGTGAAGCATTATAAAAGGTGTGCATAAGCAGGAAGTTCTACCAAGTAACTCCCCTATAAACCTGTAAAAGAGACACAGTCCTATGACAGATTCTAATGTGGATCTGCAAAATGCCTCCTGCTAACATAGGTAATGTAAGTTTACCCACTTTCAACTTTTCTGCTCTCAGCATCCCTATGGGACTCAGAAAGGCTAAAAATAACAGCAGTACAACACAGACAATAAGCTGTTCAAAAATGGACTGAAAATGACAGCTTACTTACTTTGGCATAAACCAAAATGGGAACAACCACTAAGATGGTTATGGCTTTCACTCTGATAGAACCACAGTCGGTGCAAAAACCTGCCCTTGCATGCAGGAAGTATTTTCACAGCAAATGGGCCAAACTTAAGTGCATACAGCTTTACACAGTGAGGATTCTGTACAGATCTGAACTGGCATCGCAGATGCTCCTCATTTTATTATCAACCTCCAAATCAATTTATTGTAGCTTCTCAGTCTTTTGGTTTTAAACGGTATGTTTTTAAGAAGTTCATTTTTTCTAGACTCATCAAGCAGGTTTCTAGGACTCTGTGTGTGCTTTTTTTCCCTCCCCACCATAAGGCATCCCAGGAAATTCTCCTCCACTACATAGGAAGCAACATTGATACAAGACATCAAAGAGTTCCACAATACTTTTATAAAACCTTTTACGCAATTGCTTATTATCTTATGAGTACCATAGTCACTTAAAAAAAAATCTCACTAAAGACATTGTGGCAGGAATCATGCTGCTTTAAACCTGGATGGCTAAGAACCTATAGAATCAATAATTACCAATGGCAAATCCATTTTCGTAATCATAATTATATTCCAAGCAGTGTTTCTGTGTCTGATCTTCCAATCTGCAGTCAATATTATCGACATCATTACAGAATGATGGGACCTTTCAAAATAAAGAAGAATAACTTCAAAAACATAAAACTTATAAAAATTTCTAATTACAGTGCAAAGCACTGATTCTGCCAGTGACACTAGATCTCCCCTTTCATGTCTCTTATAACCCTGGCAAGGGCTGCTAGAAGATGTATGTTTTACTGATACAGAAATAAGAAAGCAACTTGCTCAAGTACAATCTCTTAATTAAAAAAGATACTTTCTTTTAAATAGAAGATGTCAATTCATTCCTCTTAAAATTAATGGCCCTTGCATGCCAAATCCCAGAATACAGAAATAAATTCAGGCATTAATTCTTCCTGCCAAAGAGGACTGGAGAGTTCATATTTATAAAGTAACTGTGCTCTTTCCAGCAATATTACTTGTAATTTTATCAGGTCTACAACAAAGCTGTCACATTTTTCTAGCTTTTAAACCTTACTTCTTCATATCCACCTCTCCCTAAGGAAAGAGACCTATGCACCAAAAGATCTCAGAGGACAAGGAAAAAATCTCAGGGGGACAGAAATCACATGTCAGAAATCACACAACAGAAAACATTTCTGGTATAGTTTATTTTTTTCGCTCCACAAAAACAGTGGAGATTGATTACATAAGAATAGATGAATGCATGATTTTTGATTAAGTATGCATTTTTTGCTTTTTCCAGAAAGGTTTCAACAAAATGGGGCTGTAGGCTGTGTTCTGAAATTGTTTTGTTTTGTCTATATCAACTTCCATTTGAAAGATGCTCCTGCCCATTCATTCCTCCTTTTCACATCTCTGGTAGAGTTTCAAATTCTTGGGAATAGGAATAAGCATATTCAAAACAGCCTTTCTGAATGTTTTTCCAGACTGTTGCATTTTGATGTAATTTCTTGGAAAGATTACTACCCATTTTTTCCTTATTATCTTTCACTTGCCAATAGGAATGGTGCAAGCACTGGAACCTGCTGGTACCAGGGAAGAAAACAGAAATAAAACCAGTCACGATTTCTCTACTGGACAGAACAAACCTGAATCAGGGCAAGAGAATTATGTCAGACATTTATGCCCAAGTGTTAGACATTGCCTGACAATGTCACCTAAGTTTTCAGCCATTTGGCAAGTGTTACTGACATATCTTTCAAAGTTGCAGGAGTTTGCCCATGATCTTTATGTGCTAACAATGTTTTTTAGTTAGTAGACAACCTTTTATTAGAATATGGGCTGTGTTCTGCAAAAAACCTGTAGAGGCCCAGTGTTCTGTACTGGAAAAATGATGTTGCACTAGGCCTGGACATCCACTCCTGGGATCAGAACTCACCATTTGGCTACTTCTACTTTTCAGCTGAGGAGAGATTTGTGAGCTAACAGGGGAGACTGTGATATTGAAGGGGAAAGCAAGAGCATGGCAGAGAAGAAAGATAGGACCTCTTCAAATTCAGTATCATGCAGTTCTTAATGATAAGAGTCAGAACTCATGAAACCTGAGCAGATCACTGCTACTGGATTTGAATGCCTGGATATACACACCAAATGTGGAATGCATCCATTTGTACATATGTGTGTTCATTCATACTATTTGGTTATGTATTATACATATTTTATATAAAATGCATTTATTTTATGATCACATCCAACTTTCAGAAACAGCACTGAGGGGACAATTGATTGGGGTTTCAAAACTACACAGGTTCTCTTTAGAAGCCTACTGAAAATCTACAAGCTGTAGCTCCCTAAACTACTTGGACACTTGCACAAATTCTGCCCCGTACAAGTCCACATTGAAGACGAAACTGAATTACATTAAAATGCCAGTGAATCATCTTTATTTTTAAAAATAATTTGTCACCCTCTGAAAAAGCTCGGATTTAACTTATGGGCTTCTACTGTCAATTCCTTGTACAAAATTAGTAATTTGGAAAAAGTAACAATATTTCTCAAGAAGTATGTAAAGGGCAGGAGTATTTACTAACCTACCATTTTACCAAGTGCACTCTGAAAAGCATCAGTAAAGCTGTTTAGAAGATTGTTGTCATCACATCGTGTTGCTTTGTAGAGCATTTCAAAGGATTTGAATCCATGGTTTGCAAAACGATTTACTGAAAAATGTTGGAGAAATAAATTTTACTGATCAGTGCAAGAGCTTCAGAAGTAAAATCAAGATAATTTAGGCTAAAACTGAAACACAAAAAGGTAGGAAGCACAGTCTTGGAATCAGCAATCCAAATGGATCACTGACATCTCAGACAATGATATGATCTTTTGGCAGGCATGATATTTACTGAAAAAGTTAAAACAAATTAAAACCCAGGTAATTTTTCTATTTCAGCATTTTTTTAACAGATGAAACAGATGAACTAGATGAACTGTCAACTAAACTCCATGCTAACTTCTGAGAGGAAAGCAATGAATATAGAAGTCCTATTACTAATGCTGCTAGACCAAATACAAAAATTCTTATCTAGGAATTAAGCAAAGTTCCAAAGTGTCCAGGTTAGGGATTTTGAATTGGTAGCTCTGAAACATAACTAAACATAACTCTGGTTTGTTCATAGCCAAAACACCGATCTTTTATTGCTGAAACCAAGAACCTGACTCTGATGAAAGTGCATGCAACATGGTACCCCGACTGGCTTCTAAAACGTTTATTATAAAAATGTCACAATGTGGAAAATTCCAGCACTGAAGTTTTGCATGTGTCCCTCTCAAAGAAAACACATAAACTTTTCTAATCTGGTGGTAATTAGGTATGTAAGCACAGCACACACTACGCATTTCAATCAGTAAGTTGCAAAAACTGTTGTATTCCTCTTAAAAAGACATTGATAATATTTGTTACCAAACTGTTCCAGTTAACCTGTTTGCTTTGCCATCTTAGCTATTTTGTGATTCCTGTGACTGAAATTTTTGTGCTTTAGACAGCTTCTGAAATTACATATTTACAGACTTCCAAGAATTATTTCACAAAATTTGTAACAATTCAAAGGCAGTGGGCAGAGAATATCTGTTATAAGTAAATAGAAGTCAGATTTTCTAAAATATTTTCATTTGCTTTCTTGTTAAATGTAGTATTTCATGAGTTACAGATTCATCTTAGTAAAAGTAATACTTACAAGAGCAGCTAGGCCACTCTGGAGAATAAGGTGGCTTCCAGAGACCATCATCATATGCACAATAGTAGTTTTCACTTGATCCTTCTGAAAAGCTGTAACCCTCTGCACAGTGCAACGTGCAATTAACTCCTGTTTCATCTGATGTGCATATAAAATCACCATTCACAGGCTCAAAGGAAACTTCACAGGGAGAACCTATGAAAAATACAAAGATTTATATATTGATTAATGTGGTGAAATAAGTGATGCTGCATGAAAACAGCAATGATAGGATTTCCAAAAGTTACTGATATTGACCTGATCTCACCTCTGCTTAAGTTTGTGGAAATATTATGTGCCATATCCATGAAGTCAGGATCAGGCAACTACTAAATAATTCTCAAATTCTGCCATTGCAATTGGAAAACCAGAAACATGAAGACTTAAAAAATGTTATACATAAGATAAAATAATAGAAAATATAAATCTAAATTTTCACATGAACTTTATACAATGACTTCTAGTAAACTATATTACATCTTGAATTCTGAAGCTAAATATTATCTATTCTGCACCATAGTAAAACATATGAATTTGTTAGAATCATAGGATAACCTCATAACCTCAGTTACAATCCATTTTTCAGGCGAACTGTGAAGAAAGTTGTGAATGTCTGTAAATACTATGTTACAAACACTGAACCACAAAAAGTCTGAGGTGGTATAGACCTTGATACAACGCCCATTTTAAGCACTGGCTGGTTATTGCTAAGATTTAGAGCACATCAGAGACCAGCACATTCATTTGCAACTTACCTTTTCCAAAAAATATAACCAAAATTCCAGTCTGCATGATTTTAAAATCTTTCTTCACTAGCATATATTTTTATACAGATGTCCAACTGAGACACAGAAAGTAGAAAGCAGATATGAAGTAGATTTTTCATTCTTAATAATTTATCTGCCAAATTATTGTTTGGATATTTAATGAGAAAGTGAACTGTGGGGAAGAGATGTCTATGCAATAAACAAAAATGCAGGAGCATATATACAGGCATATTCCAAAATCTAAAGAGTGTTTTATTATCTGCTGCAGTATTTGCATGTAATTAGACTGGCAGTTAATTTTCCTTTTAACTACAGATTTGAAGCAAGATTTGAGTAACACCTACTAATACATTTCACATGGTATTGCAAAAACTCTAAGTTTTACTGCTTAATGAATCATAATTTCAATGCTTTTAAACATAATTTGAATTTATACAACCAAATTCACTGCTGGGCCTCTTCAGTTGTAGACAATTTATTTGTTGGTCAAGTATTTTGACTGCCTTCAAGTTACCTCAATCTAAAATGGGAATAACAAAATGAGGAGGTGGAACAATCCTCATCCTTTATGATATTCAGTTAAAAGAATGCCAGGTCTTGGCCAGAATTTGAAGACAACGCACCTTTGATGACAATGTGGATGTCACATGTCCTGTTATTCCCAGAAGGATCCACAGCTGTGTACTGGACTGTTGTCTCTCCTTTGGGAAAGAGATCTCCAGGTGCATGACTCCTAGTGACAGTCAGTGGACCATCTAGAAGCATTAAAAGACAACCTAAAGCACCAGTAAGTAAAAGAGTGTTGCTCATACCCAACCTTGACAAATGGAAAAGGAAATGGCAGCAAATCCTCAAAATTATGTGTCCTTAAAAATAACTAAGTAAAAGGAACCTCAGCAAATCTCAAACTCCAAGGGATCAAGGGTGAACAGGTGCAGTTCTCTAGCCTTCCACTGTTGCGTGTATGTTTTGAGGAGCATTATCTCACCTGAATTGTCTGAAAACTCTGGTTCTTCCCATGTTGCTGGGTAGCCATTCTCTGCTGCTTGCACAGGTGGTGGAGATCTGCATTTGTCAACCACAGGAGGTTCTGCATCTGCAGAATTCGAAAGGATGGAATGACATTAGATTACAGAAACTCTGCCACACTCAAATAGCATCTATAACCAGAACAGCAGCTTTAATTTCTTATCAGAAGCTACAAAAAAGGTGAACACTTGGAAATTGCTGCTATTGGAAGATGCTGAGTGAATGGATAAGAGTAATTATTCTGCTTAAGTTTCTGTGGTGTTTGCCTCCTACAGAGCAAACCTGTAGGACTCCTGAGTAACACAACTGTCCGACAGAAATACTTGAATAATGATTTGCATCAGTAAAATGTGAGAACTTTGGAAACTTTGTTGGAGTCTTTCAAGATTTAAATAGAGATTTATGATGAAGGCAATAACTGACAACACAATAAAGCATTGAATAAACCAGTATGAAGAGAAATCTTAACAGTCAGAAAGAACAGCAGAATAAGATACACCCCAAACTGAACATTGCAAGCAGTGACTGCACAAAGGCAAAGCCTTTATGGAGATGACAATACTCTGGGGCTTGTAACTGCACACATAAAGGCCACACTGACTCACAATTTCTTTCTGCACAAATAAGAAGATTTCAGCCATGACAGACAGCCTTCCCAGTGATTTTTCTCAGCACTTACCAATAACCTTGACATTGAATGTGCACCTTGCTTCATTGCCTGACCTATCAGTTGCGATGTAAGTAATGTCAACTTCGCCAATTGGGAGAAGAAATGGTGGTATGAAAGCTGGAGTAACATGAACTGAGACCTGTTATAGGAAAATACTCATTATTTAAAAGCCAAAGCTGGTTACTAATCATGTTTCAAAAAGTAGACAAAATAGTGTCCTTCAGTGTCAAGCCTGTTCATGCTGAATGCAAATAGCCTCTTAAAACAATGAGGCTGGACTTCACAACAGAGTGCTCTACGTCTCTTCTTAAGTCTGCCTTCTTTATAGCAACAGGGGTTTCCCTAGTCAGCATCTAGACCCTGACCTGGTGCAGATTACAGCACTGTGCATTAAGAAAATTCCATACTGACCCTTGTTTGTCAAATGGGATGGAAGGCACACTGTGTCAGCTTAGAACCTGTTTTTTCTGTTGACAGTTCTCCAGCTGCAAGGGCAGCAGACCTGGGAGAGGAGTGAAGCAGATAGTTGTGGGCCCTAAGTAATTACATATCCAATTTTAATCTAAGTAAGTGTATGAGTCAATAGCCCACAGATATTTCACTATAACACTTGGCTTCTATAGTTCAGTGAATGACCCTGTGTCAGCAGAGCTGTAGAAACTGTCCATAGCTATGCCACAGAAAATAATGAGCAAACTTAAATCTCTTTTACTGGGATTGCTCAGTTTCCTAGTGCAAAAAACTCCTGCATTAAAAGCACACACAAACTCACTGTTCCTCTGCTCACTCCTGATAAAGCATTCAGTTACTGTAACTTGATCAGGCCTGAGCCTGTAGGGAATGCTGCTTTTTATGAAACAGCTCTGGAGCAAGTTTTCCTGGTAACTCCATTTCCAGATCCCCTGACATGCATAGTAGCCAATGGCTACATTTCTGAACATTGCAAAGGAAAATCAGATTTTTGTTTCTCACCCAGGAAGCTGAAATTAGTTTTTACTTATCACAGTGTGTACTTGTTAGCCCTTTAGATTAATGAACTGGTTTACTTTCTTCTGAGACGAGTTTATTAAACTACTTCACTAAGAGCTCATTTTTAAAGCAGCTGTCCTCATATTATAAACAAGAGCACATTCTTTCTTTTGACCACATAAATTAACCATATGAGGTTTTATGCACTGAAACTCCATACAGTGTTCTGTGACTGTATAACTATAATCAAGAGAGAAAATGCTGAATTCTCAAGGTACAAACTTCCTAGGAGATTTTTCTTCTGCTTATCAGAAGAAAGAAATTCCAGTGGACCATAAAATTAATTGAAATCAGAAAGACTGCCTCCAGTTAAATAGATACAGAACTTGACTTACCTCTTCACCAGAGTTATCCTCAGCTGTTGGTACCTGCCAGCTGATATTAGCAGAGTTATGATGTTCCAGAGTCACAGTCTCAATATTGTCTGGACAGTGAATCCGAGGTGCTTCAATATCTAAACCAGAAAAAAGACAATCTGGCTTTATACGTAGTATTACAGAAGTAAAATCTTATGATCACTCTTTTTTGTACTGCCTGGAATATAAACGTACATATTTTTGCAAATTTCCTGTCTCTTCTCTTTTGCAATTCTTGCCTAGAGATTCTCCTGGGGAAAGGACTGATTTTTGATGTGTATTTGTTTATCACTGAGCACAATGATATTCTGGTTTCTACATAGAACCAAAACCCATTAAAATATAAATAGTGTAAGTAAATAAATAAGAAAAAATAATATATATATGTAAATACATAAAAACATAAATAAATAAGAATAAATTTGTTTCTTTTATTATGCATTCCTTCCATCTCCACCTTTTCCCTGCCCAGACACAGGACACATACAGATGAAAACACTTGTTTCTCATAGTCAGTGACTAAAAGACCTGAGAATAGTTATCATATGATATAGATGCGAACATGATATAGATATATGAACACAACAATAGTGACTAAAAATCTCTGGAGCACGCTGTGGAACTGACTTAAAAGTAACAGTGTCAAGAATTTAGGCAGCAGTTGCCAGACAAATGGAGTCTTCTTGTGACATGTGACAATGCCAGGTGGTTCCAGAGGACTAGTGGTACAATATGGGTAACACCACCATGACCATCTACACCTCAAGTTTTTCTGACAAACTTGAAGTACTTCAGTTCCCTGGCACAGGGCCTCCCAAAACATTTGTGGTCAGGTTATTTTATTGTTGTAGTGCTTGATAAATGGTCTCTAGAATCATAAGACAAGGACACTTTTGGCTCTGAACTCATCTATGCCCAAGAGGCTTTAAAACAACTCAGAACTGATATCACTTATTTTTTTATTATGAAATAGCTCCAGTAAAAACATAACTTGGGCAATTAAATTATGTAATTAAGAATGCAGAGCAATAAATACATGTGATTTTGCCTTCCTTTGAACTCATTCAAATGAAAACTTTATTAGAAATGCACTTTTATAAATAACTACCAGTTATGGTTCACACTCCCTTGACCACAGCCTTCAGACTGGGGCAAATTCCACTTAAAAGCTAAATTCTCTAAAAAGGCTAATAATAAATAAGTCAAAAAGAAAATGGCTTTTTTGAACTGGCCAAATATGTTGGCAGCAAAACAGAGAAAGACAATAACAAGAATTAGAGCAATTGAAATACAACTGTTCATTTTTACTCAAAAAGAATAAGCTTTGGCATTCCTCAGTGCCTCCTATATTAGGGGTTTATGTACTGGTAAAATCTAAAAGCTTGAACTCAAGCCAATGGTGTTTCATCTTGATCTAAACACTTCAGCTTGGGCTGGGATCCCATCAAATATTAAAAACTATGGTTTGGCCCAGGTTTATAGAAGAGATTCAGAAAAACTATGTGGTACATCACTAAATGGGAAACAGTATGTTTAAAGAGAGAGACAAAATCTTCCTGGCCTGTAAAGAGAAAAGAAGCCTCAGTCTCTGCAGTGATCTGGCACGATGACTGGCATAACTGTTTTCTGTACTGTTCCATCACCCAGTGGCTGGCAAGGGCCTCAGTTTGGGGGGAAAAAGGTCATTCTCAGAGCACAATAGTTCACAAAGAGGTGAAGAGAATATTCTCAGACAAACTCCTGTTTTTACACTATTATAATCCGAAGCCAGACCCTTTCCAGTTCAGTTATGCATGTGTGTAAGGGAATAAATAACCTAACACTTCTAGAAGAGGTGGATAAATATGGCAGAACCATGCTGAAATGCATGTCACCATCTTCTGCCCAACTTTACACTCTGTGTCAGCCAGTACACCTGGTGTTAGTGAATTTTGGCATTTACTCTTGTGCATTGTTGTTTGGGGCATGTTGACAGCCATAGCCACTCAAAGACAACTAAAATGAACATTTCTCTATGGTCTGTCTATCAGCCAGGGCTTACACAGCCTCTACCGTTCAGCTCTGATTACAGGGTTTACATAAACTTGTGCTTAGCCAGTAATGATAGTATTACCATTATCATTTGATTAGAAGTGTGGGTTTCACTTTGAAAATCTTTAAGCTATGAGCTTTCATGTCTATTTTGAAACTTCCAACTTACCTGCACATCACGCCTTTTACCAGGCAACTTCCTAACAACTGAGAGATGGAGTCCAAGAAAGGCACTTGATGATGAGCACCACAAGATGACACTCAAGGGACCTCTGAACTCCACATTTTTATTACAAACTACAAGTAAATCTGACAGGGAAGCTGTAAAGGTACAGGCAATATGTCATGCACACTGTTTAAGTTGTGCTTTTCCCAGTTCAAGCCTGTCCTCACTCAGTTATTTGCTTTGTGCTTCTCTTCAATTCTGCACTCATGTATACACAGACATGATTTTGTGCTGGTCTCTACCTTTACACAGAGCCTCCTGGATGTTTGCACTCCATCTCCCAAATGAAATGCACCTTATTTCTTCTCTAGCTCCAGACAAGACAAATCCTTGGGGACAGCTCAGCTGGCACACAGTCCCAGAAATGGCAGGCTCCAGCCCACATCTGGGAGGGAGAACTGTCACACCTGCTGGTTTCTGGAAGATGGGACAACGCTTTTCTGCAAGATAGCAGTAGAATATGACTTATAACTGACATACACAAAGTACACATTCAAAAAATCTGCAAATGAAGTCATATGGAAAATTAGTGGGAACACAATATACAGTCTTTTCAAGAGTCTGTAGGCATATGAGTGCACATTCAAAACATTATAACCTGATGAAACATTGCTACTTGATTTTCAGTTCTGACTGCAGTAAAGAGCAGACAGTTTATCAGGTCTTCTGTTTTCTTGCTCATTCTCTTCACTGAAACAGAAATGTGGTAATTTTCATGCAGATCCACTATATCTCACTCTCTAGATTTGCTTCTTCTTCTTCTTCTTCTTCTTCTTCTTCTTCTTCTTCTTCTTCTTCTTCTTCTTCTTCTCCTTCTTCTCCTTCTTCTCCTTCTTCTCCTTCTTCTCCTTCTCCTTCTCCTCCTTCTTCTCCTTCTTACAACTTTATCTTTTATGGTTGCTTTGCACTTGCATTTCCTTGCTTCTATGAAAATTAGACAATAACAGGAGAGAGGGAATAGAAGAGGTAGCTGTAGCTTTCTACATCTTCTATTCTCTGTCTTGAAATAAAAAAGGGAGAAGAAGGAGGTTACACTGCCATGATCTCTCTATGGGTTAGGAATATGACACATGATTTTGTTTACTGCACTCCAAACCAAATGAAATTGGACTTGGTCTTGTCTGTGTTCAAAACAGCTGGAAAGACTAAGAGTGATCATAGGAAGCAGCTAAGCTCTGGAAAAACCGGAAGGGTTGATGGTTGCTTCAAGATTTAAAATGGAAGTTTTGAACTATTTTATTACTAGAGTTCACTATAAATCCTGAAGGCCACTGGCATTAAAGCAAAAACTATGATGTATCTAAACAGGTTCATGAAAGCTTTGCTTCATTCTTAAGCTGTTGTTTCTAGGAATGTTATTTTTACTTCAAATATGGAGACAGTAACAAAGAGGGGAAAAAAGGAGTATCCCATGAATGCAGTTTGTACACTTTCAGTACTGTTTCTTGCAACACATAATAGTCAAACGCACAAGAAAAATACTGTGTTCTTCAGAGCTGATGAGAAGACTTGTAACTCTTTAAAACTTGTCAGTGTAAAAATCAGACAGGCCTTTGCACCAAGAGAGCACAAAAACTTATCCGACCCAGCTACACAGAAGGGAAATTCTACTGAGCTCTTAGCAATGGTTTAATGACAGAAAAGTGATTCACATTCCAAACACATTCCTTTTCTCTCCTCTCCTTTCCCAAAAAACACAGCAAGTAACTGAAAACTGGTTTTTTATGCATGAAACAAATTTAAAGATTCTAAGCATTCTGTGTATTTCCTGAAATTTAAACCTTCAATCCTGAAATGTTTAAAAGCACAAGCATATAATAACTACATTTCAATAGGTTGCACAGGTCACAAACACTTCTAGCACATTTGTATAATTCAGGCAGATACTGTTGGCTCTGCAAAGTGGAACTACTACATCAGGAAAAAAACCACTCAGGTGCTAAGTTTTGTTTGCTCACCATATGAAGGTAACTGACAAATAGCAAAAAGATCACAAATTCTAAAAACAATACTTCTACAGGCAAGATAAAAGCATTAAAATATATATTAATCTAGGAAGAAGTAGAGAAACTGTGAAATATATAAGCATGAAAAGCAGAGAAAGTTGCTGCCCTTTGGGAAGCAAAAACAGCTGGGCCTCTGCTTGAGACACATCCAGCTATAGTAGAAAAATCCAAATACAGCACAATCCTGAAATGTCTGACAAAAATCAGGATAAAACTTGATATATCTAGCACAAGGGAATTTCTTTCAAGTAGGACAGGTTTTTACCGGGAAAAGCAACTGTAATAGTGTTGCATAGATTTTTTTATCTGTGCTCAACTCCAGAATTCGATCAAGATGGTCCAAAAGTCTGGAATTCATTAAGGGTAGATGGGTATCCATAACATCAGTCATACTGACTGGGAACTAATAGAGAAGAAGTATTTTTAAGGAGATACAAGAACCTGCTTTCACCTGCAACCATCTGTGATAAAACACAACACAGTATTATAATTCTAAACATCAAAAGGAACTTGACAAATAAGATTAGAAAGCAAATCATGCCTTCTTCCTTCAATTCCTTTGCCAAGACTGTTTCAGGAAAAACTGGCCAGATGCTATCAGAAGCGTGAACTAGTAATTCTTCCAACGCTAGATGGCATCAACACCCTGGACGTCTTTTGTAATTTTACTTCACTAACCCTTTAACAAAGAAAGGAAAAAAGCATCTCGCAAAATTTATTAATTTTAAAGCGATTGATATTAACCTTTTCCCAATAGGTAGAAAATGCAAAAACATGACTATGGAGCTTTCCTGGTTTTGTTTCTTTTTCCCCAAACTGGAGAAATGACAAAGCTTCTCTTTTCAGCAGCTATCTTGTTTGTCAGCCACCTATAAAATATATGTGGCCTCCTCAAAAGTAGCTCACTACTAACAAAACTTTTAATGAAAAAGAAAAAAATTTAAAACAAATGTAATATCCAAACTTGCATTGCCTTCCAGTCTCTTGGAAAGAGATGCATGACAACTGACCCCACAGAAGTGACTGTAAACAATACAGGAAATGTTACAGTACAGCGTCAGTTATGGTTGCACACGGCTGTGGTACAGTCTCAATGAGATAACTTGCAAATAGGGCAAACTTTGCACTGATCAGCAATCAAACCAAAAAGCATTCAGAAAAACAGCCAGAAGGATGCCTTGAGGTCCAAGAAATCCGTTTCAAGGTAACAGACTGAAGACAACTCCATTTCAGTTTTCAAACAGAAGGATATGAAATCAATAAATTATCAATTGCAAATGCCTAATCCAGCAGGATTTCCAGGATCTTTTATACAGCAGACTGTAAATAATAAATAATAGTTAGGAGCATTTTGGACTGAAAATAAACAGACAATACCTCCATGACAACGATGATCATTCAGAAAATGGGTACAAAGGGTAGCTTCAACCTTCAAGAGGAGGATACTATATCATTCTGATTTGCACCTTTCCCTGAATAAAACTCCACACATTTATATTGAACCAGAATTTCAGCAAGCTTGTTCTAAACACCAGTCACAACAAGAAACAGCAGAAATGCTTCCTAGTCTCACTCTTTCCTTTCTGACAATCAAAGGTAACTTTCTTACTTAATTTTTCAGACTCAGCAAAAATAAGATATTGCCACAGGTAATCCAGGAATGGAGGCAATATTGCATGGTGTGAAGAAATCTTCAGATGGAGAGTAGAGCTGGATTCTATTAAACAAAATGCTAATCTAGGAAGGATGAATTCAACTGATGAATATGGTTAATCTGCTAATTATAATATTCCAACCGGATTTCAGGGTCCCTTCCTTTTGAAGTAAATTGAAGTTTTTCCACTGATTTAGCAGAAGAAAGATTAGGACCTCTTAGCAAACTGTCTTGTTAAATTAATTATTGTGGATTATTTTCATAATTTCAGAGAATGTACTTGCAGTTAGAAATTTATGCTTGTTTCACACAAAGTCCACATTTTAGAGACTGCAATAAAACACTAAAGAAATAGCCAGAGTTTCAAGTGAAGTCACCCTACTAGCACTGCATTTACTGGATCCAGGTGACATATACTTCACCCTGACTTTAGTCATTACTGGATCAGCTTCTGGATTGCTGGACTTTAGACCTGTGCCTTTTTTTTG
>VWZU01015490.1:251291-289918 GCA_013397095.1 Sterrhoptilus dennistouni
CCACAAGCAGACTCTTTCTCTTGTGGAAAGTTGCCAAACAACAGGAGAGACTTCTCACTATCAAAGACTAAATGAATGACTATTTTATAAGTAGTACTGACCTGGAGTTCTGACTTTTGTCTCTTTACACTGTTTGTAGAAAATGAACAGTTTGTGGTGGGAGAAAAGGTTGGTTTAGAAATTAATCTGTGGGTTGGTTTTTTTGTTTGTTTGTTTGTTTGTTTGGGTTCTTTTTTTCTTTTTCCTTTACCTCTCTTTATGTGTGTTAATAAAATCTATCTGTTTATCTTTAAGTTGGGGCTTGTTTTGCCTTTTTCTTCCAAAATCCTATCTCCCAACTGGCAAAGAAAATTCAGCAACGTGAAACCACCTCATAAATGGTGCCATGACTTGGATAAGTGAACTGAAACCACTACACTACTCTTGCCACTGGCAGCAAAAAGGAAACCTAGGATTTCTGGGATGATTTGAAGAATGTTCTTGTAAATCTAAGCTGAAGTAAGCTGCTATATGAAGAGTGTCCTGAGACTCTAGCTGAGATTCCTCCTTTCAGAACCTAAGTTGCTGTTTCTTTCAGGGCTGTAGTGTTTGCTGTATTGTCATAAAGTGCTAATTCCTCCAAAGATCAATCCTGCCTTTTTCCCTGAACACAAGGCCAGGACAAGAGCTACAGAATGAGCTGATGGCCTTTTATTTACTAGCTTCCAGAGCAGCACACTAATGTCAAGGGCATTCAAGTCAAATTAAATATGCTGAACTACATCTTGTGGCTGTTGAGGAGATAAGGGCTTCTACCTGCTTTATTTTTTTTCATTCTCTCCTCGGAAGACATACCAGGCAGATATACAGGCATGGGATTGCAGTTTTTATTCCAAATCATCAAAAACCCAGTCTCAGGCAGTATTGTTGTAGCAAAACAAAATTCTATTCCTATCAGAAAATCTAGAAATAATGTTTTTCAGGATGCTCTTTCTTGTGTCTCCTCCCTTTCACACCTGTTTTTTTCTGGTGACATTCTTTTATAGAGAACTAGGGTATTGTCAGTCATTCCCTATTGAAATTCCACTCAAAATTCTTCTGAAGATCCTGTTCAAGTCTCAGGTTTTGCTATTTTTGGTAAGAAGAAATTGTAAGAAAGCAGAACGGAATTCTTCCATGGCTAATATCTCCCAACACCAACACCCTTCTATGCTGAGAGCCTGGTGGATGATCTAAAATAGTCACTTGGCAAGGTCTTGTTACGTATTTAAATACTTGGCAGGTTCACTGGATTTATACCACATAGGTTCATAGAAATTAGGTAGACAGAGGTGAAGAGAGGTTTAAGGAAGCAGACTGTATATTCACTTGCAAAAGACTGTCCTTCTAGTAAATCTTGCTCTGCTTTTTCTGTTGTAGAAAGGAAGGAAACAGAGTGATTGGGGTAGCAGCCAACCTTTGGAACTTTCTTTTTCACACAAGGGCTAACAGGATCAGATTTGCATACCTGACCATGTAGTGAGTAAAGAAAATCACTGGTAAGAACTAACAACAACAAAAAAAGTACTTTTCAAACACATACCTCTGCAAGTAGCCTCTGATCCAGACCACTGCCCATTTGATTGACAAAGCCGGATGCTGCTTCCCACAAGATCAAATCCTGCTTTGCATCGGATTCCACAGGCAGCGTTGAAGTAATTGTTGCAGACATTCTGGACAAAGTGACCATTTTCAGGGGGCTTCAGTTCAGGGCAGTGAACAACTAAATAATTGAACAACCACAACCAAGTGGTTACTAGCTGGAGTGCAATAGGCCACTCGAAGGAAAACAATCTTTTAAAATTCCTAAGTCAGCTTGCACCTTGGCATTTGGTTTGGAATGACAGAAAATCTTGCATGCAATTTGACATGTCCTTCACAGCACAAAGCCACATAAAAAAATTGTCCCAGTACTGCACTGTGCAGTCTGGGAGTATTCTGTTCCTGGATGGAAACACTTACCTTCACAGGTTTGTCCTACAGCATGATATCCCTCCTGGCATGTGCAATCCTCAAGGGAGGTACTTCCTGGTGGAGAAGTATGATTCTCATCAGGACATGAGATGCAAGTGCTGATTCCACCTGGTGAGCCTTCGGGCTTGTAGGTTCCTGGTGGACAAGCTTTCAGCAAAAGAAAACAGAAAGGGATTCAGAACATTCACCTTTCACCTAGCATATTTTTTCAGGTGTGTTGTTTTACTCTTTTTACATTGTTCATTTATATATTCAGTGTCACTTGGGGCAGGAGCATTCTCCACTTAAAGTACTGCAGGGCTCCTAACAGGTTTGAACTAATGCCTACCAGACTTGGTGGAGTTATCTATAGCGACTGTCTGGGGACTGACATTAAGTCCGTGATTAATCATCTTGAAAAGCAGCCTAGTCCCAGAAGATACATCAGATTTTCGCTGACAAAACCTGTGCAGTCCTTATGAAGACATTCTTGATTCAGAAGTGTAAAAAATTAGTTCAGATTTAATCCTTGCCATTCAAAACTATGCAGATGTTTAATGCATACAGATTCATAGTAAAAAGCTAATACAAGCCAGCAAAACGCCCGCCTTTGATTTCTGCATTATGGTCATGAGAGATGTATGATCTCTATATTAGATGTGCTAAAATGTGAAGGGCACAAACAATGAAGGAATCAATCAAAGCAACCACTCCTTGAATCCTTTGCACTCATTTATACTGTGCTTCATATTTTTAATTCTGTGCACCTACACATACAAGCTTTAAAAACATTCAGGTGATGTTTTCTAAGGCAGGCAAAATGCACAGGGAAAAGGCACCTCCCACCAGAGAACTTCAGATGGGCGTGATAGCTTTGTCTTACTTCTCTCTGCCTTGAATTCTATTCTTCAGGAAATCACCTGTGTTTCTTTCACAAAATGTGTGAATTAGAGGAGTGACTAATTAACAGGTGCTGCTAAAGTGAAATTTTGATTGGCCAGATTATCACTTGAAACAGAACGCAAAGACACTTGTGCTGAAAAATATAACTCCTAATGAAAATTTAGGGAAATATTCTGAGAAGGTTATGCAATAGAAACACTGAAACCTAGCCAAAAACCTCTCAGTCCATTAATTTAACTGTCAACAAAACGGCCACAGTTTCTCTTTCAGACTGCAGGTGAGGCTCTCATATTCTCCCCTCACTCAATTTGTACCATTTGATGTAGCTCTGAATGGTATAAAGAACTGTACAACCATAAACATGCTCAAGTGACTTCTCCCTTACATAGTTAGGTGTGCCCTGCTTGTGGAGCTGGTCTCTCCACTAAGGAGATGTATTTCCTGGAGTCCAGACATTCTGGCAGCATCAATCTCTTCTCTGGTAGGTATAAGACCAATCTGGTCTTTTCTGTGACTTAGATGCTAAGATACTCTGCCTCTTGTCTTACTGATCAAAACCTACTGCTTTCTAGGCAACTGGGAAGAAAAAATACCAAAAAACAAACGCAAAAAGAAAACCTATTCTCCTTTTTCCTCCTCTGTGATGAGAGAACTGACATTCATAAACCAAGTTTTATGGAATATACTCCCCCAAAAATCAGCTAATATGAACAGGTGGCACTTTACAGAAGGAAGATGATTTTTGGATACCTTCCAGAGAAAATACTTTTGTTGCTTTTTCAGAAAACTTTGCGTGTTTTTTTTGAAGAAAGCAACTGAGTGGCTTCCAGTTAAGAGGCAATTTTGAGGGCTGAAACTGGATTCACAAATTTGTATTTTAAATGCACTTTTAAAGATACAATGCCAGTGCCTATTCAGTAAGGGAAATAAGTATGAGAAAAAATATTTCAGAAAGGAAATAGAGCAGAAAAATCTAGTCAGATTTAGAGATGGGAGTTTTTAATTTTTGTTTTGGGCTTTTCAGAAAAGTATTGGGAAAAAAAGTCTCTTTTATGTAATTCACGCGTTCTTCCCATCCAAGACAATGCTCTCGGACTTCTTTCCTTTGTTTAGTATAGAAATTCCTGTCTTGGACATCGTCTGTCTCTGAAATATTCTCTCCTGCTTTAGATGATCAGAGTATCAGAGGCATGACTCTGAAATCTTTGAAATATTTCCACCTGGCACTTCATGAAGGTCTCTGTGCATCCTTTTTAAAACTGTATCCAGCACAAAGTGATGAAGTGCATCCAAGAGGAGACAGGAAAGAGTGAAAATTAAGCATTGCAGGGGACCTGCTCTATGGCAGAGCTGCCCTCCATATGCCAGTTGGAATAAATTAGCCTCTTTTATTCCCATGTATGGCACATAAAATGACATCTAAACTAGGTGTTTGATACCAAAAAATTTCCACCATAAATCAACAAACCCCCAACCTAATTTCTCTCTTCCTTTCAACCTCACCTTAAATAAAGAAACAAGCAGCAATTTTCTCATTCAGTTTTGAGAACTATGGGATAAAAGTAATTACCCACTCTGTGATGTAAGCATTTTTAACAATAAACCCAGTAATTTGTTTAGAGCTTTGAATCAGTCTGGCTTTGAAGAAAATGACTAATTGAAATCACACTTACAATTTGCTCTTTCCAGTCAAGCAGCAGGAGGTAAATAAAACTGTTAAAATAGTTATTAATGTCTCTACAGAGAAAAATATGTTTTCACAAATGTCCTCATTCTTTTCGTATGCTTCAAATGCTTATCACTGCCTTTAGAGGAAGTTGAGCTATATCCTAACTTGGCATTTTATGTGGAGTTTTTAAAGTCTGAATCCCTGCTCATTGATCCCATATATGCCCTAGACATATAGGCATATTCAAAATATGAAACTCCACACGAGTTTCCTTCAGAATCTTTGCCAGAAAGCCCTGGCTTACAGAGATATTTCCAAGTGTGTGAGATCATGCAACGTATCCTGAGATGTCAAAGAGATGGTTTAAGAATAGACCATAAGCACACTGTGCATTTCCATAATTTCCATAACAGTGACAGAGGTTAGACTGGCCACAGCTCACGTTAAAACTATGCAAAATCAGCTGTGGATGAGCAGAGCCCTGGCCATCTGCTCTAGACTGTCCACACTTGACCCAGCTAGACTGCAGACCCATCCCGGCCAGCACTACAGCATGACGAAGTGCACACTCAGTGATGGATTCAAAGCTAAGCCAGAGCTTAAGGGGCAAGTGCATCTGAAGAGCACATGTGGCTCAATCCATAATTGGTCATACAGTCAGGAATCTTCTAGGATCAAGCAGTGCCAAATTTCATTCTAGTCACCTGTATGCATTCACCAACTCTGTACCAGCAAAACAGTGACTACAGGGAAAGCATATTCTTTGATACTAATCTGTAAAAACAATTAAATTTTTTTTCAAGGTTTGCTTCCCCTTATCAGCAATGTCAGTGTGTAAAAAGCCTCAAAATGGTGTGTGAATAAACCCCAGTGTAAATAAGCACCAATTTGGCACTGTCAAGAATGATAAAAAGAGGCAAGAATTTAAAAATCGGAAAGCAATTTTAACAGTATCAGCCTTTAAAGAGAGAGGAAACTCATGTGCACATTGCATACATGATTTCCTCAACAAATAATGTGAATTTTTATATGTGAACCATGTTGTTCTCTTCCCAGATGTGAGGAGCAAGGAAATGCTTTTTGTTTAATGTAATTTTCCTCTTGAGACCAGAATGGTGAACACTGAGCTACGCTAGAGGATTACCTCTTTGTTAGAGAATATCTGGAAGCAGGGATTAGTGTGCTAACTCAAGCAAGCACAGGGCCCAAATTCCCCAAGCACATAAGATGGCTCACACTGAAGTTGTAATCAACAACCTGCTTTCATAAAATGGTAGATATTAATCAACAGTTCACATGCAGATTCTATTATCTATAGTAATGACAGTGCAATAATTTTCTGACCAGAAATGATAATGAAGTAATACTTGATTACTTCAGCACACCTGGTGCATTTTCTACCTCTCGTATGTTCTCCTAGGGTATATAACTCACTGAAAAATTGTAAGAAAATCAAGCATGCCTCTTTTGGTTTTGAGTATTACTGGGCTTGATGACATGTTGGGCCACCAATGGAATGCACTTTCCTACTTATTCTCAAATTACACATAGAAAAGAAATCACTAGAAAAGAAATATTAAAGGGGTTTGCTAGAAATAAAGACCCACAGGGCAGACATAAAAACATTTCAGGCAATTAACCATACTGACAGCACAACTGTATGTTAAGATGTTGTTTGAAGCTAAACAATGAACATGGAATGTTAGAAAAGGTTGCTAAAAAATTATAGAACAGACTTTCAAAGTCAGTAGGAATTGTGTTTGGCCCTCCTACAATTAGGAAATAAGCGACATTTTAATCTTCACGTAAGAATTTAATATTGTAAAAGTGAAATTGAAAACAAAGATTTGTTTCAGAGATTCACCAAACAATTAATATGTATTATCCAGTTCGGCTTTTTTAAAACCACAAATACTAAAGCCATCAGCAAAGTTAAGCCAACTAGCACTGAAACCCCACAATGGCATAAAGACCCCAGTCTGGACTTAAACAGGTGGAGATCACGGGACAAAGGGTTCTTCTGCTCTGTGACATGGGATCACAATTCTTCTAAATGTACAAGTACAAATTTTAAGGATAAACATTTCTGCCTTAAAAATGTAAAACTTTCAAAATCTTGGGAGAGCAGGCAAACTCAATGCTCTAAGTCACTGAAATGAAATTATTCTTCAATTATCCCAGTGTTAAGAGAGAGAAGACTCAAACTCCACACATTTCAAAGATTAATTTGAGGGATTTTGTATTTTTCTTCAATGCATAATTTCTCCTATTAACTACCTTTACTAAGTAATCCCTGGCATGAACCATTTTTTCCACACTTTATGTTAATGAAGGATCTGATTAAGGATTATCTTTTGTGGGAAATGGCAGGAATCATCTAGGCAATATCCTGCTCTCTTCTGCATCAACCTGAGCTCTATTGATACACAGCTACTCTGATGACTGTAATTCTCATTTTTTACCCCTAAACTGCAAAGCCTAAATGAAATGACATGTTGATGCAAATCTCCAATAATCTTTGTAACTTAGCCTCCAAACGTCTTCAGTGAGGAAAGAAAGCCTAGTTTGCCATTTAATCAAGATGTGTTTATGATACCGTAATTATTATTATGACATTCATAATGTGGATAGGTACTCAACAGATCCCAGGTCCCAGAATCACAGTACACCATGAATACCTGTTCTTACTTGGTTTTCTGGTGCCCACTAAAAGTGATGGAATCCATAAGTTACAGAATGTCCAAACACTGGACGTGGAGATTTTCAGTTGTGTGGATCTTACACCTGACATGCTTCCTAGTATTTCTAGTAATTTCTTGGAAGTTATGTGGAAGATCCACAACCAAAACTTCAAATTAACTCACATTTATGGTCCTTTGTGAACTGGAGTCTGAAACTGTGGGTTCTCCCTTCCACTCCTGTACTTCACCTATGATTGCTATGCCTTGGCATCAGTGAAAACAAAAAAAGGAATTTGTCATTATAATCTTCATGTGTGTGAAAGAAGTGCTCTGATAGCTGTATTTGCCATTAGTCATGTTTTAAATATACCACCATGAATAGGCCTGACTATAAAACTTAGTTGTTTTACTAAATGGAAATTAAAACTTCAATAATTAAGGACATATGGAGAAATTACAGTGCAGTATTGTGCTACATCTTTCTGCCTTCATCTCTGCATCTCTCAGCATGACAAAGGACTACATGATCAGATTTGTCAAAGGGCCAAGCACACTCTTCCTTGGAAAAAGCAGTAGGAACAACGGGCTGTTATGAATTTCTTTTGACAACAGCCTGCCAGATAAAATGAACTTTACAAGGACAAGCCATAGTGTCATGTAGGAAATGGAGACCCCCATTCCACAACAAGTAGTCAAAGACTTCCTACACCTTCATACTTACTGCTGCAGCAGAAGATGAGTTTGGGATGACCTGCAGTACCAGTGTACAGTGTTGCTCAATCTCCCTCCTGCCTCCAAAACCCCTTCTGCTGCTGCTGTACACTTAATGTGTGAGTGACCTCTGCAATGGAAGAACATGAATAACATGGGAGGCCACAGCTGCATGGAACTCCCCAGCCCTCTGCCACCTCTGTGGTTACATCTCCTGGCTTTTCCGGCAACCATTTCATGAGCCATTCTCAGTTTGGGCCAGCAGGATTACAGACCATCAAGGTGTCTAAAGTATATTTTACTGGACCAGCTCATGGAGATCTTTAAGCTTGCTTCTCTAAGACTTTTCACTCAATGGGTCTCTATTGTAGAGACTATCTCCAGAAATTACAGCTTTTGTTGTCACATTTAAGATCTAGGAAGGCAGTTTTACTTAAGATCTTCTATATGGTAGGTTTGTCAGGTTGCCCACATTGTGATTATGAAATGCCTTTAGAAAGATAAGGAAAAACAAATCTAAACTTTTGGCAGATACAGCAATCCACCTTTCTGCAGTTTGCAACATGTATGATGCTACCAAAAACAAACAAAAAAAAACACCCCAAAAACCAAACAACGAACAAAACACCCCCACAAAACCAAAATCAACAAAACAAAAAAATGAGCCAGGAGCATGCTAGGATTACAAATAGGCAAAGAAATGGCCTTTTTAGTTAAACATTTGACATGCAACAACGACTGCAAAGGAAAACCCTGAGTTTGCTTTTATGTGTAGTGAGCAGGAAAAGATTTCTAAGTCTTAGCATGTTCTCCAGCTCTTTAATATCTCCTATTATCCTCAGTATGTGCTCTGCATTAATTTCAGATGGCATTGAACCTGCTCATCCATCTGCTCTTTGTCAGTATTTTTTAAGCATCCTTCTCAAAGCAACATGATTAGCAATTTAACAAGCTAGATGTCTTTGTTCCTATTTGATGTATTTTCCTCCATCTCCTTAGGAGTACAAATTTCCTCTCAAGCAAAGGCAGCAGGCTGAAACAATTCAGAAGTTTACCTGTCTCTACATGATACATAGGCGATGGTTCATTCAAACCTTACAGTTGAGGTTACAGACAGCAAAATTGAAATATTCCACTGCCAAGTAGTCTGCAGAATTTCCTACAACACTTTGAGATGATCAAGCTCTAGATTTTTAAATACTTCAAACAGTCATAACAAACTTACAGTAGAAAAAACTTTTTCTCGATAAAAATGACTATCTTTGATCCCTTCCTATGGGGCAGAAGATGTTACCTGGAAGGAGATCCAGTCCTTGGGTGAGCATCTCATCCTAGTACTGCAAGCATCCACAATGTGGAGAACAATCTGCCTGCTTGAAGAATATAAGCCCAGGAGGCATCACAGCTTGTAAAAGTTAGGATGCCAGTGAGAACCTTCTCCACAGGGAGGTCTGTCTGTGCTGAGCATCTCTGTGTAGGCTTGGAGCTAGCACGTTTACACAGGATTACTGCAAAGCAATGATTCTGAATGCAAACCACCCTCCTTGGTCATAGCAGCAGTATTAAGAACATACAGGGAATCCATTTATGCCCACTTTTAAAACTTTTTTAAAGAAGCAGACCAACTATTATATGTTAAAATCATGGTGAGTGCCAGTGGTGGCTAACAGCTAGGCTAGAGGCCTCACAGTTATAAATAATCCTAATAATTTCATGGCTGATATAGAACTAATTATATAACTGTGGTAGCTTAAGCTTCTTTTTTCCCTTGCTAAGATTAGGATGAATAACATGGGAAATAAAGATGTTGAGTTCGGACTTGGAATATTTATTATATCTTATCTATTTATAGTATTTACAGGCTCACGAGCCACGAGCTTAACTAGCAAGCTAGGGAAACTAGGTAAAACAGAGAGCTTCTAACTCTTCCTAAGGTCTTTAAAGTGATAACTACCCAATCTAAGGTGATATCTATATTATTTATGTTTTTGGCCCAATAATGACTACCCAAGGCCTGCAGTGTAGACCTTTTCCACCCAATTACAGAAAATCACCTAAACCCATGAAGAAGAAGGAAGAAGAAGGGGAAGAAGGAGGACAAAGACAACACCCGAAATCCTCTATCTTGACTCATATGTATTACTATACACCAAACCCCCAAATTCTAAGTTTCTAGGACTCTCCAACATATAACTACTTTGGTTACATAACTGGATCAATTTGGGCTGCCAGTGACGCAGGCAGTCATTGACCAGTTAGCCAGGGTAGCAACTTATTTGGCCAATCAGAGCCAACCGCACGGACTCTGAAATTCCATAAGGGAAACAGCCCTCCATAAAAATTGGTTAACGCCGCATGAGCACGGAGCACCATGTCTATCCGCCTCTGCTGCCACAAGCATCTCAAACAGATTCATACTCTTGCATTGCAAGGATACAGAGCTGTGAGATACATTTTAAATGTTTTACAATCATAAAAATAAAGACTACTGACAGAGGTTACTATGCATACTTTTGCAAAGGTAACTTCTCTTTTTGTTTCAATGTACTTCTTAAGAATAAGAAACACATATCCTGATTCCATGCACCGTATTGTAACTTTAAAGGAAGGCTACCTATGCTTCATTCAAACAACAAAATCACAAGATAGATCCTGACAACTTGTGCAATACCTATATATAGAAGTGACATCCAGGTATTGAGATGAAGCTCTTTGGGTTTAAGCCTCAGTGCATTTTAGACAGTTACAGGTTTGCTGTTTGTAGGGACATAAAATCCAGCCTTGATACATTTGGAGGAGATGCCCAAACATATACACGCCTATCAGCTACAAATATCAGTTCATACCAGCACTTTTGATTTTTAGAACTTGAATACTGATTTATGTCCTCATGTCCCCACGCATTTCTAGAAGTTATCATGTTAAAAATGTAAAATTAATTCCAAAACAACAAAGAAGTTCTTACTGGGAAATTAACTCAGTTAATATTGTTAAGTTTGCTATGCAAATAAAGATTACTTAAGAATTTATTTACATGCAAATGAAGAGTTATTTTGTCTAAAATTTCATACATAGTGAAACCCTTATACAAAAGGGGAAATCAAGAAATTGTGAAAATGCTTTGCTTAGGGCAGTAGGCTTCTCTGGACATGGTCTTTATCATAATCACAGACACACATTCCTCAGCAAACCCTGATCACTGCTGATGTGATAGAACATGCTACTCTAAATAGTACTGTTCTAAGTGCCCTGGATAGCATCCTGCTATTTAAATATATAAACAGTGAAAAGGAGATTCGCCATCCTGTACTAGATGCACTAGATGCCATTTTGGCATCACTGCTCTAAAGTTGCACATTCATTTTTAGAACAGCAAAATTACAAAAAAAAGACCAAAAACCAGACTGAGTGATGTAAAGAAAATTCCATTAAAAAGAATCCAAACATTTTGTTTCATTTGTGCTACACATAGTTGAGCAAATACCTGTTTGAGAGATCTAGTATCTCTCTTGTCTGAAGGCACTAGAAGCCCAGGGCTCTCTAGGCCTGGTCCAACCATTCTATTGTGTATCAAAAAACTCAATTTGTCCTTTTGCCCTTTCACAAAGGGTTCTGGGTCAAGCGAGAAAAGGGAAGGATAAGAAAAGCACATATTTGCACCAATGCATCACCTACCTCCCTAACAAGAAGGACAAATAATCAGCAACTAGGTGCCTAAAGGGCTAAAATTATCCCTAGTCCAGATCCCAAGTAATGGCTGTTAGATATGGAAGAGTGGAAAAAGCTCCACTGGGCTGCAGACTATGCTGCTCAGCTAACTGCTGTATGAGCTAGAGGCACATACTGGGAAACAAGAAATAGACTTCCTTTATCCGTACCTTGAAAGAGAGACTGCTTGGCAAGAGAAGACTTTAAGCTGGGATGAAAAATCTCATTCTTTAACAACTAATGAGCTACACTCAGAGGAATCTGGACAGAAGTGAGAATCTCCACTGCCTGCAACCCCTGGGACTTGCTGAAATTACCACAATCCAGCCAGCATTTTGCTCGGCACAGCCTGCACTTTCTTCCAGAAGCAAGGAGCAAGAGTGTCATGTTACAGCTAATTCAACACATCACCTTCTCCTGGGATTGGTCAATTTAACAAAATAAGGGAGAAGGGTTTAGAAGCTGACAAAGCACGGGCCCTGAGCTTCACAGCACTGATAGGTTATTGCAGTGAAGAACGTGCCTGGTTGTTCAAGATACATTTCCTCTATGTTCACCAACCCAGTAACTTGAACAGTTTTGTGTTCAGTGATTCTTGGGACTTAAAAGGTAACTAAAAATTACTCTGCTCAAACTCAATGAGCAAACTAGCTTTCCCGAGAAAAGCAACTTGTGTAGGGAATCCAGGAATAGTAAAGAGACTCTACATTCTCAGATTTTCTCATTCTCGTTGATAGAAAAATTTGTGAATTTTCTCTCTGGCAAAATATTAACAGAGCCCTGTATGTTCCTGAATAATTTTACTAGTCTAATGTGAAATACTCCTTTTCTGCTGTTTCTTCCAACACCCACTCCCAACAGCTTCTGGTGCATATGATCCTGGACTTAAAAAAAACCCCAAACCTAACTAAAAAAACCAGATACCTATTTCTGCCTCTTTCCTCTGCAGATCAGAGTAGTTTCACTGTTCAATCACAGATGAGGAATGCAGCAAGTTAAAGTTATTATAAACAGGAAAGAGAAGCTATTTCTGCCAGACCCTCAATAAACTGTCACTACTGCATTAGGTGCCAAACTTGGCCTCTTTTCCACATCCCTTATTTTTATCATTAAATGTACTTTCAACAACAGTGATTATACTCAAGTAGCATTTCTGAGCACTGAAGATATAGCACATGACTGTGCAGATGGAGAACATATGTCACTATTTCCATGTTTATTTACTTAGCAGCCCAGGGTAGGAAACAAAGTTTTTGGTTAACTTATGACGGCTGGAGCACATGCAATGGCTCAGGCCAGTAATCAGGCCATAAAAAGTGCTGGTTTTGCCAATAATTTTTTCAATTATTGTGAAACTAGCCCAACTGTCCCGGCATAGAGTTCAGTAAGCTGTTGTAATCTTGATGTTATAGTTCCTACTTAATTCCTGGAATCACTACTGATATTCATGATTTACAGTGAAAAATGCCATAAATCCCATTCTCCATTCCTCAAGCAAAACTTTTATGAAAACTGATAGGATTCCCTGAATTCTTTTAATATTATCCAAATATGTATATCGAAATAAAGCCTTGTTTATGGAAAGCAAGAGCACTGAGATAACAACTAAATCAGTATGCTCACTACTAACTGCTGCTTGCTTGAGAAACATTTGGAAAACTGTGTGCTTCTCACTTCATCTTCCCCAATTGTCCTTGTCCTCCCCCTCTTATTCCTTTGTAAGATATAAAAGATGTCCTTAGAACATATCTGACCCTTGCTAAAGCAGTATCTACTGCAGGAAAAGGGTCACTTCAGATCTGAATTGAAGAAAGAATTTTAAAATACTAAGTCCTCTGGCTGCCAACGAAGTGAACATTACTGCTGCAAAGGCTACGGTAAAAGAGATGAAAGATAAAAAGAGATTATGTTGCAGTACCTTAACCAAATACACAGCTTCAGGCCTCAGCCTAATACAGCTTCCTTCTGTGAAGAGCTGCCTAAAACATTTCTGAACCATGCTTTTCATTCCCCACTAGACAGCCACTCTTCAAAGGCCTAATTTTCTGCCATGCGGGAGCTCTCCCATAAAGAACGAATCCTAGGGCAGTCAGTCATGCATTTCTAAGGCCCCTTTTTGCTATCAGCATTGACAAAAAGTGCTAAAGTAGCACCAGTAAGATCCAAGCACTTTACTGAAGGGCAAATGATTAAACTAGAATGAAATACCCTGTGGCAGCTGCCAGAAAGGGAGCAGGGAAACACCAGAGTGAGGTTATCTCAAGAACTGTCAGGTTCTCAACCTCTCTGCACATTAAGTGAATCTGTGGCCCGTGTCCCACTTCTCCACCCTCTTCTCCCTTTCAAAGGTAATTTTTCCACCTTGAAAAGGCAGAATCACTTGTTTTCTTTCCAAAGGGCAGTGAGATTCTTTGCATGTTTTGGGAGAAAAAAGGTCTGCCACACTTCCAGTCCTACCTTCTTTAAATACATGCTCTTTTGCCATAAGCAAGACCATACACATCTTCAGAGATGGAGAATAAGAAGGAGAGAATACTCTTAACTGCAATCTGAAGCAAAAAGGAAGAAAAGATAAGCAGCAATCATGATCAAATAACTGCTCAATGGACCCAAGACTTAAAATTATCAAACCACAGTGTTTTAGTTAGAAAATCTATTTCTAAATAGCACTTGATTCCAAATAATTGACTTCACAATGTAATTAATGCTATCTAAAAACATCCCAGTTTTTCCTGAGATGGAGCCAAATTCTTGGCTAGTTTCTTGTACTTTTGCAGACTGTGCATCAGTGAGGGGTGCAAGTGACATTTTATAAACTACCTCTCTGATTATGAATGCATGAGACACTGCATTTTCTATTTCAATGTGGAAGGCCTGCCAAAAATTACTTTAAAATAGAGAATAAATCAATCTGTAACATACTAGGACTGAAATTTAAGATGTTAGGCAGCTTTGTGAAACATCACATTCATAGACCTTGAACTTATTACCTTTAATACTTGCCTGTGCTACAGCCTTGAGGCAAAAGCCAGACAAGTAACAGCTGTAATCCATCACCTCCATCTGGAGGGATAGGTAGGTAAAAACAAGCAGGGGAACAAGAAGGCAATAAGGGCCTTCTCACAGGCTCTCAGAGTGCAAAGTTGCCTTCTTGTCTTTGCCAGAGGGGAAGGTGCCTTGGCAGTTGATGATGAAACGCTGTTCATGGTGAAGCACTATCAAGAGAGGGAAGACAGCAAAATTCTGGAGGCTGGAAAAGCAAGACACCTCTTTTCTTTAGCTGGAATTGAGTGCCATACAAACTGCGCTCCTTGGGGCCACAGTACAGCTTATTACTGCTTCTAGGCCAAACTCTTCTGGCACTTATGCTGGGACAACCAGTACCATGGGTGAGTTTTGGGCCCTTCACTACAAGAAAGACACAAAGGCACTGAAGCATGCCCAAAGAAGGGTAGCAAAGATGGAAAAGTGTCTAGAGCACATGTAGCTGAGTGAGCTGGGGATGTTTAGCCTGGAGAAAAGGAGGCTCAGGGAAGGAACATTATTGCTGCCTACAACTCTCTGAGAGGAGGTTGTAGCCAGGGACGGGGGTCAACATCTTCTAAGTAGCAAGTTATAGGCGGAAAGGAAATACTCAAATTGTACCAGGCAAAGTTTAGGTTGCATATTAGGAAAAATTTCTTCACCAAAAGGTGAAGAAGGTCAAACATTGGAAGAGACTGTCTGGAAAAGTGGTGGAGGTATTACTGGATGTGTAGGAATGGTACTTAGGGATGTGGTTTAGTGATGGACTTGGCAGTGCTAGATTAATGGTCAGAATCAGTGATCTTAGTGGTCATTTCCAACCTCAACAGTTCAACGATTCTGTGAGTATTGAAAAGGAGTATCACTGCTAAGTAGTGAAAAATATAGGTACAAAGGGAACCCTCAGCTACTGTTACATTAAAGACATACTGGCAGAGGGCCCCTCAGTGTCTGAGGCAACTAACCTCCTTCTCAGTCCAAATTTTGTGATCACATTACTTCTGTTTTCAGGGGTTTGGAATGTGAGCAAAAGGTGAGCTACTGGTCCACTTAAAAAGTCATACATGAATGCAGCTTGGCTACTCTCACTGATGAAGTCAAGTGACTAATGAAAACTAAATGTTCTTGCCTTTGTGCCACGACCTAACCAGAACCCCTGCCATGACCTGTGCCATGACCTAGCGAGAACCCCTGTGCTTCTGCTGGGACAATTTTTTAGTATTTTTGGCCAACCAGGAAGAATACGGGAGCTCACAGAAGAGTCATGTTTTAAAAAAGATATTGCATTTCATAAGGCATTTTGAATTTCCATTCAGAAATAAAAGAGATCAAAATTTATATATGTTTTTTACTCCTCTACAATTGACAATGACATAAAAATTCAAATGAAAGGATTTGCAAGTGACAGCATATTTTGATACAAAGTTGAGGCAAAGGCTTAGTTGCTGAAATGAGGGAAACATTTGCATTTAATGTGAATATTCTTTGCCAAGGTGACAACAGAAGTTGGCCAAAAGGATCGGAATATGCTTAGGTATACATACTAATGCCTCCATAAGACAGAAAATAATGCAAGTCCGAAAGAAACACCAGCTTCATAACAAGTAGCGCTTCTGGTATATGACTATGAGGCTTGGGAAGCCCTACATGTGCTGACACCATGGCTCCTCAGAACAAGGCTACTCAGCATCCCAGTTTCCTCATTGTAGTAGAAAACCTTAGTCCTGTGAACAGAGTCACTTGACTGACTTTTGCAGTATTTTATACTCCTGCAGGAAAGCCCCTCTTCCATACTTTCTTTCTTGAGACTCAAGGCATCACTGTGTCACATGGGTAAGAGGTGCAGAAAATTTAGACTAGTTATCTCCTGCATTTGAAGTTTCTAAAACACCTCCACAATGGACTGGACTCCCCAAAGTGAGCATACACAGATGTCAGATGTACTGGTCTTGACTCATCAAATCACCAATAAACCCAGTTAAAACAATTTCCTGTTTGATGAAATTGGTCTGTGCTGCTGCTTTCCCATTCCCTAGGTGCCAGATCACACTCCACTATGCAGTCAGCATTGTTTCAGTTTGAGAAATTTGGGCTATCTGCAGCAGATTTTAGGCCGATAGAAGAGAACATGACTGCTTGTAAGATAGTCAACCAAACATTCTGGCTGCTGAGTACTTGGCTGGTATAATCAGCTTATAACAGAGTATCTATGTGCAACCTACATGCTCTAATTCTCCTCCAAGCTGAACCCTTTTCATCACAGTGTCCATGGTCTTCGCTTGAGTGGTACCAGAATCTGAAGTGCTTCTGGACCCCTGTGGGTCTGGAGAAGCAGAGAATGTAGGAGGGAGCAAAAGCACAATTGCAGAGGGCAGAGAGGGCTCTTCTCTGAAGTAATTGTGAAATGATCTGAGGAACCTGCCAGACAATTTTCCACAGAGAGTACAGAGAAGTCAGCTGGACAGAACTGAACGAAAGAGGCAGCAGAAAAACAATCTTAGTCCTTCCCACTACAATGTTTATGCTTTTGCGATAGTGGTGGAGAAGTGAACAGACGGTATCAGAAGAAGCCTCTACATTGCCTTTTGGGTACACATCCCTCAAAAGGCTTTGCTTAGGTCAAAATCTGCAAACAAATGACTTATTTAGATGTGGATTATGATGTGATGAGCTTCGAGCACTTTTGCTTCTATGTTTTCTTCTCCATCTCAGGAAAACTAAGGCAAGTGACTGGTCACCACCTCCGAACATTTGCAATTGCTGCGAATTGTATTTTATACACAATATTACCATACTAGGAAAGAAGTAGATAATTTTGTTTAAAATATTGAAAATACTCTTTCTTACAGGGAAAACACTTTGCAATGTACACTGGATTGGATAGAATGAATTTCACAGCATAATTCAAGTCAAGGATTTAAATAAAAGGAGAAAATATTCCTACACTCCACTCAATTTGAAACCAATTCAGAGAGCTAAGAGTCAAATTTGTTTGACACACGACAAATACAGTGTGTACAATCCATTAAAATCCAAATGTAGGGACACAGAGGTTGCCTGATTTTGTCACAATAAGAGTCATAAGCTCAAGTCCAGTTAAAGGAATCAACTTTGACAAGACTTCAGGGGCAATTTATGATGCTAGAAATCCTGATACTTATTCACAACCTCACAAGTACTAAGATTATAACTTGCAAGTCAATTGTAGTAGAAATCACTTTCTAGGAATGACTTAAGTAGTTAAATGTGAAGCTTTGGAGCCCCAGAGAGCCATGAGGAACAAAGTAGGCAATTAAAACAGACTTTAAGTCTTTTAACCTCTCTCCTCACTTCATAAATTAGCACTTTGCTGTATAGTGCTATCTCATTTTGTCCTTGATGCACTGTTTCAAGAATTTAAATATTTTCTTCTCTAAGACAAAGATACTAAAATCTCACGGAATTTTTGCTAAGTTGTCTGCTTTTAATTTGTGAGATTGCACAAGTTTGGGAACTGTATGTCTACAAAAACATCCTGGCTATGTGTTTCTGAAAAGGCAGTGAAAGCAAGATGACACTATGTGATCCACACAGGTAACCAAAAAACGTTGCAGTAGAAAACTTCTCAGTAAAGGTTTCAGGAGACAACTATTCCAATAAGTGCCTGCAATGATGTCAGTCCCAATGTTAAAACAGATTCTCGAATGTGCAAGACCAGTTAGTCTTATCAAAGACTAAATGTAAAATGTAAAATGGTTGGAGCCTAAACTGTTTAAAAATCCATGACGACTGGCTGATGAACATTTTAAGCAGTTAAACAAGGCATGTCTATAATAAACTTTTAAACTAGCAACTCTACAGGACTGCAGTACTGAAAAAGGATGTTTTCAAACCACACATAATCTCAGTGAAGGTAAGACAGCCTGCTTTTCATCCTGTCCAAAGCCTCAGGGCAAATCCCAGCCTTAACAGTAAAGCTTTTACAGTCATTTAACTAAAAGCTAAACCTAGCTGTTACTGTACTTAGCTTTTTAACCTTTTTAATTAGAATGACTGCCTGCAATGTTTACCTTGTGGCCAAAGGACACAAGAAGACAGGCTCTGTAGAGAGCCTAAGTCCAATTGACACAGAAAGCAGAAGATTGTTTCTGTGTCATGTCTATTTCTAATCAGAGGATGGTTTCTGCATCTCTCAAGCTCTCCAAATAGTTCGTTTTTTTCTCCTCAATTTGCACATATGTTCTAGAGGCTTTATTTTCCTGACATTCTGAGGTGACCAAGACATGTCACTTTGGAGATAAGGAAAAAAGAGTAAGTTGTACCTCACCTTCTAACATTCCAACAAACTGATTGCAGAAACGGTTCTGTACTTAATAGGAAGGAGTCTGGTTTAGCATAGAAACTTATTTTCTAAAGCCTCAGATAGCATCTAGATGGAAAAGATGGATATTTTTTCAACACTGTGTACTGATGTAAAATTACCCCACTGCTTTTCTGATCTGCATATGCTGAAATTGAATCTTGGTTTTCATCTTCACACTACAACTTCATCTTTAAAGAAATTCCTCAGAAATGGTGCAGAAATGCAGAGAAAACTTTTTCGTTCATAGGGTTTTTTTAGTTTCTGTGTTTTCTTTTTCTGCCACAGTTCAGGTTAAAATTCAAGGGAAACAAGTTACATGGTACAGAGTTAGAAAAGAATATACCATAGAAATATTGTTACCTGTATTAGCTATCATGTTACTTACAATTTTTACTTTTGCAACAGAATATTTACATAGTTGATACACACGGTGAAGAGTTACTCTGTTCCAAATACTTGATCCATATTTCACTGATACTAGTCGAGATACTCCTCTGCACTTCAACTGGCTTGTGAAAACTATGGATATGGTGAAAACTCACCAGCAACTTAGGTGCCATTTATTTATGTAAAATTATGAAAAATTTGTACCAAAATGACTAAGAAAAATTAACTTTTTTACAATTTTGCAGGCAAGCCTCTCCAATTAGATGTTAAAACTCATTTTTTTAAGAGCTCACTGTCTGACTCCAGAGTTTGTTAAAGAGTTTCTCTGATGAACTAAATCTGGATTTAAATTTACTGCCAGAAATGCCCCATCGTCATAGAGCAGGTTGTACCTGTTTGTGGGAAACAAACTACTTTGGTGTTAGAAGTCACTTAAAACAACAGCAAAGCTACTGTGGGATCCTGCAGCATTCATCTCTATCAATCATTTGTAAAAAAAACCCCCAAAAACCCAACCAAAAGCCTCTCCTGATATGAAGAATATGCTGCCAATACACTTTTAAATTCTCAAACCAAAGGAATTTATCTCTACTGTGTGCTACATTTCAAAAAATCTTGCCACATCCAATTACGTTTTTCCCTTAGCCTTGCTTTGTTTCCTATAGCAACAAGTAGGCGAACCTCCATCTAATTTCCTGAAGTAAAGCACACAACGCTGGGTTTCAGGGGACTAATTTTTAAGAAAGCCAATTTAAATGTAAAAAATCTGGAGTAGCATGTCTACATGCTTTTGGATGTATTTATTTTTCACACAAAACACTTGTAAAAGCCATTTTCTTCAGTCTTCATGAAAACAATAATTATTAATGCTTTTACATTTTTGTTTTAAGATTCAAAATACTTTAAAAAAGATAATTAACTTACTAAACTTCCATAGCCATGCCTATAGCATTTTTTTTTCATATCCACCTTTCTCATCCACTTGTCTTCCAGGACTCTCAGTGGAAAACCATTGGAAAACTGATTTACATTTCTCCTGTACTCACCCATCATGATGTTATGCTACTCTCACTAGAAAAAACACATTTACATTTCTTTTGTATTTAACCATCATGATGTTTCCTGAAACTCTTACCCATAAAGAGTCACAAGATTTATAAGAAACAGAAAAAAATGCATAGAATGGCAGCAAGGAATATTTTTGCCAGTATTAATTAGGCATCAAGTCAGCATTACTTGGTTACAAGCATTTTGCACCCTTCCTCTTGGTTTAGCTCCCTCTTCCTTACATGGCAGCCAGTCATTTTGACACAGCATATTCACAATAGAACCTCTGTGTATTATCACAGATTGAAAGTCATTCTGTAACAAAAGAAGACTAAATTACAATTAATAAACTATACAAACATATCTCATCCCCTCCCACAGAGTTACAGAAATTGGATCATGATTAAAGAGTTGTTCAGTAAAAAGGGTGAATCACAGGCTGACAGATGTACACAGAGAAAGGTCTCTCCAGTAAGGCTTTCTGTCTCTACAGCAGGTGAGTCTAACTCATTTCCAAATTGTTTAGGTTTTGAAAGCATTTCATAATTGCTTCATTATGTACATACATCCCAACTTCCTTACACAGCTGTATTTAAAATCATCTGATGTAAAATTTTATTTGCTTTCTTATTTTGGTGTATCAGGATCTGCAGGGTTATATGACACAAAATACCACATTAGCAGCCATTTGACACTTTCTTCAAAAGAAATGTCCCTTTTTCAATTTGTCAGTTTTCAATGGCTGCAGGTCTTACAAGGAGCCCTCTTTTAGTGACAGCTCAGTTAGAAATGAAGAGTATTTTTCTGATTTAGAAATTGAAAGCAAAGGAGAGAGGAATCAAAACAAACTCCCATCCAGTTTTAAGATGCAGAATCAATGAATGAAAGCATAAAATAGTACCGTTTTGTGAGACTCTTGGGTTGGTTTTCTCACCCGAGATTCAAGTTGCTTAAAGTCCTTGGCCCTCTAAAAGCCCCAAGTTGCGTTGGTACAAAGAAGCGGAGTCTTCAAGGCCTTGTTTTCTGGTTTCTCGAGTTGTTTATTATTTGATATCACAAAGTTTTTCTCCGCTCCCAGCCGAGGTCCGGACAGGGGCTGGGACACGAGGCGACTGCCCACCGATGGGGCGTCACCTTACATTTATACAGACAGTTACGTGTAGGTTATTTACTATTTCACACCAATACCTAGTGCTTACACTAAGAGGGTCACTTCTGCTTTGACCCAATCCACTCTAACTATCTTATATCATCACCACCCCAGAAGATGGAGGACGAGGAAGAAGGAGAGGGACACGAGGCACCACCCAAATTCCACCATCTTGTCCCCCATTTACCTCTATTCTAAGAATCCTAAAACTACTGAATTTTGTATGTTCTACTGTGTTAAACTACTATTTTCACTTCCTGGTGATTTGCAATTCCTCTCCTAATGCTGGAAGTTTCTTCCATGGGCTAAGATCAAACTCAGTGTCTTCCTGGGCTCTGTGCCAAGGTTTCCAACCCCCCTGGACTGGCTCCACAACCCCCTGTCCAGGGCTCAAATTCTCTTTCCCAGGTCCCAGGTCATCCAAGGGGATGTCCTGGACTCCAATATGAGACAGCAAGAAGCTGCAATAAATTCTAAGGGTTTGAAAATCTGCAGTTCCATGAACTAATTCAAACCTTCAGATTCAACTGGCAAATTTAGCCTGAGATCTTACTATGCTTGAAGACATTTTCTACACTCCTTTTCATCCTCCCTTTCTTGCTTTCTTTTCCTTCCCTGTCTGTCAGAATCTCAGAGTACAGTTGGTGGTTCTCCTCCAATCCAGGGCAGGCATCTGCTGAAGAGTACAACATATGCTGTTATATGTGTTAACTCTGGAAGCCTTGGGACTTGGAGGAATCTTGAAAATTTAGTGAAAATTTCCAAGTACCATCTGCCAAGTTCCAAGATGGTTCATTTAGTCAGTAACTCCTCCAGGGTAGCTAGATAAATACCACCCACAGAGAAATATTGAGAAAGGGTGATTCAGCTTCTGGGGAGTGGAAACTCCTATCAAAATAAAGGGAGGGAGGAGACAGCATGGCAGGAGAAATATTTACTTTCCTTTGCTAGGGGATTGGACTCACCACTGGAATTAAAGTTCTTCCTGTGTGACTAAGGAAAGAACTGCTAGTAGTATATTAAAATTGAGTTTTTCCTAACTAGAAAGATATCCAGTTTATGAATATCAGGTTTGGTTTTGCATTCTTAATAGGAACAATCCTGAAAATCTCATGGAAAAAGTGCTCAGATGAAAATGAGGTCCATGGTCCAGGAAAACACAAAATGCAAATCTTCCCTCCCTGGCAGGACCTACATATCCTCAGTTTAAAGTCTTTTCAGTAATGTGTTCTAAATTAATATTGGTAATATTGGTAAAAAAAGGGAAAAAAAAAGGGGAAAAAAAAAGTGAAGTTTTCACGTTTTCATGTTTAGTTGGAAAGGCTCTTTAGAAATCTAATCCATGTGGTGTTTGAAGCCAAGACTGTTGCCCTAGTAGCTGTGTATGTGATTACTGATATGCTGCATACTCCTAAATAAAAGCCTAAGCAAGCTATTAAATATTCATACAGATGGTGGAATTCAATAATTAAACCCAAGCAGTGAGCTAAATATAAACAAAAGAATGCAAAAACAGCCTAGGTTACATGGAATTAAGATATTTGTTCTGCCCTGTGAGCTGCACATCATCTTATGGATACCTTGTGCTGCAAAAAATGGGGTCTGTATGTCAGGCAAAAGAAACTCGTGGTTGTAAGACAACAGTTTCCTAACCTCCCCAATAACTGTGGCTGTACTTAGAAGTAACAGATGAGGTGAAAATAATGGGTACTATCTTGAGTCGCATCATCTTGAACCTAGAAGGTCATCCAACCCAAGAGACCACTTAAAACAGAACTTTCCAAAGAGAATCTTCTGAAAAAAAATTGTGAAAATGTCATGTCAAAGACATATATTCTAATCTTGAAAGAGAGAGAAGAAGATACAAATGGAGATCTGAATATTTTTTTACTCTTCTGTGAAAGGTGCAGTTGATTTAAGCAACTCACCTTTTACTGATGAAATGGAAGAAAGAGTCCTAATCACAAGATTTATTTTTGCTGCCTTCTCTATTTTTCTTTGGTTGTCTCTAGTTTGAACCTCAACATTTGAAATCAAGGAAAAGAAGGAGAAGAAAAGTGTAGAGTTCCTGAAGAGGAGGTGTTTATGTACTCTGCAGTATTTGGGAACTGGTTACAATCCTGCCTCTGTTTTTCCTCTTGCTCTCTTCCTTTGCCATAATTGTCACAGATATCTCTGGCCACGTGAAGTTCCCAGTGAGGGCCAAGAAGCTTTGCTTGGTTTGCTTTTTAAAGTAGAGAACAGTCAGTCTGTTCTTCCTTTAGTGGCACATCATCTACAATACTACAAAGCAGGGGAGTGGGACACTGAATTTCTGCTTTTCAGCACAGAGCACGTGGCTCCTATTTTATTTTACAGAAGATTTCTAGAGTGTTTTCTGTTAATTATGGAAGTTGAAAACTGTAAGGATTTTTATGTGTTATTCTGATGTCTCACATTTAAAACCATAAACAACAGTTAAGGTGGTACAATGAAAATTAGAGCATACAGAAAATAATCACAGAAAATAAACACAATAGCAAAAATAACATGCTATACAGAAAAGCAATTTCCCTCTTAATTCAAATTCTTTTAAAAAGGCCTTACTGTATTAGGGAAACATAGGCTAGTGGAATATCTTCAAGTTTTGCCAAAAAAATGCTAAAAGTAGTCCAATTAAAATCAGAGTCATGTCACTCTAAACTTGCCACAAGTCCTCCTGCACATTATAGACTGAGGAAAAGTTAAGATGCATTCTTAAGATTCCTTATGCTTTACAAATCCACAGCTATGCTCAGATGTGAAATGTTTAAAAATGGCTGGGATCCTTTTCAGAATAAAAGATTTCAAAATAAGCTGTTTTTCCTTTAAAGAACACATGTTGTCTTTTTTTTATTTTTTCTGTCTTGAAAAATACAAGAGCTGAACTGAGCATAGATAAAGAAAATGTTTGAGTTACTCAGGTCAAATTGTCCCTAAAATACATGTATGCAACTTCAATTACTATCACATACACAGCAGATGGCTGCAATCATCAGCTTACTTGCAATGTATCTAATACCAGACCCTTCTACAAACTTTTTTCAGAAGCACCTACCAAGGAAGCAGAAATGAAACTTTTGTCTGCAGCTGCAAAGCACCCATTTTAATAAATCTGACTTTTACCATTTTTGGTAGCACTTGAAAGGTATGATTACCCTGTCAAAAGACTCTTTCATGAAGAAAGGGTAGCTCTAAAATAATGGTCCTGCTCTCTTTAGGAATAGCTCAAAACAATATTCAATGACACAAACTACTGATAAAGGCAAAAATCCTGCATGTATTTTGTTCAATATCTTAATGGCATTTAAGGTGAAGGAAAACTACTTTATGACAAAAGAAAAATATGATAATAATGTGGTTTTGTCCTAAATAAATTAGTATAAGAATTGAAAATAAGCAAAATGGAATAGTGTATCTGTTTAGAGTTAATGGAGCACACAAAGGAGCTGCAACCACTTACATAAAATATGATTCTGATCCAATGTACCAGTGCTGATACCAATTCCTAGCTGCATTCCTTTACTCATGTTGCACTCAAAACTCAATTAATTCCTGCTTACATGCTGAAAAAAGGAAAGGTGTTCCAGAGGCACAAGGTGAATTACAATGTGGTAACAGGCAGGGAGTGTAACACAACTTTACAGATCAAATTCTGTAAAGAAGTCTAAACTGTTGTTATTTTAACCATACTTTGAATGCATTTGAGTAAAAGGGCTTGTCAAAAATGCAATAACAAAACCAGTATTAGCAAAATGTCACGATGACTAATCTCTGTTTAGTGACTCAACTGTTTCCTTCCTCTATAGTAACTAGAAGTCATCATGGGAGAATTAAAACACATTTACATGACTGTAAGTTTCACCCAGAATTTATTTGGCAAAGATCCAGATATAAAGCTCCTCTCTGAACAGGAGAGTTTATGAAAGTTCCAAGAGTGATCAGCAACACTCATGAGGGAAAAAGGTGTTATGAGCACTTGAGAGCAAAAGATATTACCTCAGACTTGGTAAACTCATAATCACAAATTTCTGGTGTGCTATATTTTAGGAAAGCTTTACTTTGTCAGAACATTCGCCCTATCCTTACCTTCTTCCTGTCCATCTCATCGAGCTATTGCTGAAGACAAGGTATGAAGTGCATTTGACTGCTAGAGTTATACTGTGTCTTCAGCCAGAGAGTTTTCCAGCAGCCTTGGACACATTCTGATCCAGTTTCAAACCCATAATCCCAAACAGATCTTTTACAGATCTCAGATAGATTAGCCATGTTTTCAGAGCATACAGAGAAACCCAAATACCGAGACATAAGACTCACCTGTACACTCATGTTGCAGTCCTTTCCCGTAGTATCCTTTTTCACAGATACACTCAAACTGGCCAGTGTGAGTGCCACATTTACAGCTCGCCATGATGTCACAGCAGTTTTCGTTTGTCTCACAGAGATATGAACAATGTGATATATCTTCTTGGATATAGCTGCCGGAGGGCAGGTCTGAAATAGTATCAATTTATTAACAAAGAATTCAAACAAATGTAATCCCACAGTCTCACATTATACTATTAGTGAAACATTTGTTAAAAACCTTAGGCTCCAGTTCTAAGTAGCAGAGATGGCACTATGAAGCAGAGCCTTGCTATAATCAACATGCAAAAGATTGGTGTCCATATTCTGGAAAAAGGCTCACTGAAATGCACTTAGATTTTCTCTTTGTTTGAGTCTAATGGTGCCAGAATGCAGTCTCACTCCCAACAGAAGATCTTCAGACAGCTTTTCCCAGCTTTGGTGGATGCCATATTTGGCATCAGAAAAGCATTTGGCCATGGCATGTAAAATCATTTGGTCATATTATAAAATAAACATCTTTGGCACATTCACACAGACCAATCCAACCTTACCTGTAACAAACAGGCTGGCAACAAAGCACCAGAAAATCTTATTTTTCACTGTTATTTTAAAGTAGAATGTTTTTAAAATTATAGCAAATAAATTCAGATGGCTAGTCTGATGCCTGTTCTAAGCCTCAATCAAGCAGCATTGTCTAACATATGTTTAATCATGTTTTCTCACTTGCTTGTCTAAATCTACTGTATCTTTCATAAAGAACTTTTATTTTAGGATATAGTAAATTAAAAGAGGAATTACAGTCCAAACTCTCCATACCTTTCTCTTTCATGCAGTTTTACTGTGTGTATAAGGTCATACACACCAACTGTATTGACTCTTACGCAGAGGGATCTAGATTGATTCTAGACCAACAGGCTGTTGTTGCTGTGTGAGAAACCCGAAAGGTATTAAGTCTAGTTCTAAGGTTTACGCTAGGTGCCTCTGATACCTGACTACAAGATTCATCCATTCAAGCACAAGATACATTGGGCCAAAAGCACCGTCTGTTCTTCATGGACAAAATGAAGGGCTGAATGGATGTGTATATGTATATACATCAATGAAGAGAATTTTGCTCACATCTTGTTGGTGATGAATTAAGCCAAATAAAGTTTATCCTTTTAACTGAGGAACAAACACCTCTGCTAGAAAGTATGAGAAAAATAAAAAGGGAATCAACACTACATGAAGTGTAAATGTAAGGCAGTTCTGGAGATCTTTCTATTCAGAACTCTCTGCTCCCTGTAGATTTCTGAGGTTAGGAAATTATTACCTTCATGAAGAGCTCTGCGTGCCAGAGCTTCAAACTCAGTAAAACTGTGAAGAAGATAACAGTGATCTTCTTTTGGGTGGGATGCCATATCATTCAGTTCTCGGATGTTCCCCTGCCATATCCCAAAGGTGAAGATCTCCACTCCAAGTTCACGCAAGGAAGCTGCAATGGGTCTTGGGTCTCCCCCATTGGAATAGCCATCAGTAATGAGAAATATCACTTTCGTAGCATTTCCACGGGCATGCCGTAATATTTGCTGGAAGAGAAAATGAAATTGCACGCCTCAGCAAAGGGTTAACAATGGTTGATGGGTACACTACTTCCTCCATTTCATTTGAATTATGCAGCTAATAAGGACCTTGCAAGGTCACCCACTATAACAAAGATCAAACATCTGCACATACAGCCTGCAGTTGAACAAGGCCAACCACTGAGTCACACTTTAGGTGGTCACAGCTTACACAACCACAGAAATCAAAACACTATAAGAAATAAGATACTTTTCATGCTGATTGATTAAGTCACCCATGCCTCAGATTCAGCAATGATTCTGACCAGAGCTTAAATGACTTTGCTCAGACTGAAGTTTACAGAGGTACCACAAACATTGAAAATCTATTGCAAGACCCAAAATACAATCTAACATATTTTAATGCAATATTATGTTTTGATCCATTAGCTATAAACCCTACTGCTAATTTATTGTAAGGCTTTTCCTAACAAGTATTTAGACTATTGGTTATTTTAAACCCAGCACAAAATTCCCTATTTCCCTATTAGGAAATTCCCTATACTCTGTCAGAGAATGGGTAAGTAAGGGATGACTACCAAATTCCTAATTGTGGTCAGGTGCTGTCCACAACCCTAAAGCAGGGGAGTGTAAAGATATATTTTCTCCATCCTCTGGGAACTTATGTAGAAATAATTAGATGCAGACTTTTAATTTGGTAGCAGGCAAATTATGACCCTGTTTATTTCAATAATAGATCATTTACGTGCTACAATTAATGCAAAAGACCACATTTAATAGACCTTTGAATGATACTCTAAAAGACATGTGCATGGCAAGTAGGTAAATGTGATTAAAATACTCTCAACAAGCACACATTCCAAAACCAGAGATCAACCAAGTTGAGCTGTTTCATTACAAAATCTTTATGTAAGTCTTATGAAGTAAAATCATCTGGCTTTCAGCTCATCCAAAAGCTGACTAGCTAGGCTGGCCTAAATAACCTGCAGAGTTTTTATACCCCATCTCAGTAAGCCAGGCCACATTTTAGGACAATTGGATTTTGATTCATCACTTCACTGACTTCAGGTAGACACTATGCGAAAACAAGCACTCACACCATAAATCAAAGCACATACCATTGGCACTGTGGTCTGAGAGACTGCCAAGCAATGTTCTGCTGTTGGGCTTGATTTTATTACTACTTGTTTGCAAAACCCAAAGGGAGGGAAACCAAATTCTCTTGCAGACAAAAAATACCCTTCACAAATCAAACTTATTGTTCTTCACATTGCTTAAGTTATAAGTGGAAAACCAGAATTAAGTGGGAAAACAGTGAAATGTGAAACTAGAATGAAAAGAATCAGGAAGAAAAAGACAAGACAAAGGGCAACATGAAGACAAACAGTAGGAAAAATGTACAAATGCCTAATTGCAAAGTGCATTCTGAAACTGATTCTCTAAAACAACTGACTGCAGGCAGAGACAGTAGTCTTATTTATAATTAACAGGTATAATTAACATACTTAGCATTAACTGTGCCATTTTAAAACAGAATATAAGCAACTTAAACTTCTATCCAACTTCTTAAGTATTCAGGCTGATATTCAGGATGTTTGTCTAAAGCTATTCCAGTAAAAATGGCCCTCTTTTTTGAAAAACAAGACAAGGAAAACATATGTTCCATCCACATGCACTTAAGTTTTGTATCATCTCTGAGCTTTGAAAAAAAAATCTTTCAATCGGCAAATCGCATAATAAAGGTGGAAAAATATGCCCCAAATAAATGCAAGTTGTGGAATGTGTGTAACTGAGGAAGAAACTACTTACACAGGGTTAAGAGACATGATGGAAATTGTCAGTGGATTTCTCTGAAGATCCCAGCTACACACAGATTGCTCTAGCAATCTATGATTTCAACTTGTGATTGTGTCATAACATGTACAGAAGGTGGAACAAAACTTAATTTTGGAAGTATGGCAATTTTCTGTAGTATCCTTCAGCAACTTTCTCTCAGTGCATAACAGAAAACTTCACACACTTTGAAGATTAAGATAGTGGACAGAATTTCACATTGTCCTGGTGCTTCAGCAGTTAATGCTCATAATCAGCAGTAATCGAACTTCCATCTTATCCCTAAACACAGAGACATGTCAGCACGGCCAGTGAACAAATGAGCTTGAGCCCCAGTAGTCTAGACAGGACTACAGATATCTCAGGACTATTTAATTCTGACTAGCAAATAAGCAGGGAATTTTGTTTACAAAATTAGATGACAAATGCCCTCTGAAACTCCTGAAACACAAACCCTCCATGACTTTCCATGTAATCAAGAAAGTTCTTGGTCCCATGAAAAATTGTTCAGAAAGACCTTTTAAAAATGTGGGTTTGAGAAAGCAGAAAGCATCAGTAAAAGATCATCTTTGAGGAGAAAATTACTATTTTTGAGGGGAAAATATGCCTTGTCTACATGACCCTAAGATGAGGCAAGAGCCAACATCTTTTCTGTCCTCTGCATCTCAAAGGGCAACCACCTCTTCAAAGCAGCACTTCTGTCACACAAACATGAATTGAGTCAACGGGTAAGAGAGCATGAAGCTGTCTTCCTGAAACCCAGAAGACTTGAATATTCAGGCACCAGGGAATCTGAATAGAGAAACAGGCAAACAGACAAGATTGCTACATATTGCCCCTAGAAATCAAAACAAAACAAAGCAACTGACCAGCTTGGCCCTCACATCTTGCAGCTGTAACTCTAGACACAGAATTCCTGCTGTATAAAAACAGAGGAAAACAACAAGGGAAGGAAAGAAACATTCAGCATGGGGAGGGTTGAGAGGGCAGGGAAGAGGTGGGGGGAGGAGACAAAAGTCTATTTTGAAATAATTTGTGTATCTTTGTTGGTCAAAACTTAGCATTTTGTTTCTTTTTGTGAGAACAAGAGGACAGGACACCATCCTGTCAGAACTGCTGACAATCCAAGTATCAGTCTCCATTCCTCTTCTCTGCAATATTTGTGTAGCATTTCACATATTTTTTTGTTTTCTCTAACCCTGACTTACTTCCCTCTCTTGAGAGAAACCTCTCTCTCCTTATTCCCTCTCCAGAAAGCTGTTTTGAAAGCTGGTTTTTTTCCTGAACAGAAAGTTCATATATTTTAAAATGTTTATTTGACCCCTAAATTTGTAAGTACACACAGGGATGCTTCATCAGCCCCTGCCAATTTCATGGACTGTATGTACATAAAGATGACTTTTTTTGCATGACAAGGCTTTGCAGTCCCTTCATAAAGAGTCAGGTTCTTCAATAAATACAGTTTAAAAGCCCTCTAAATGGTACTGGTTTAAAGGATCCTGAGAACCTGTTTCTTTGACATGAATATCCACATCTGCTTCTGATTTTACCACCAAATGAAACTGAGCACCAGCCATAACTCAAAATACAGGGCTGAATGGCCAGTCAAGTTGAGAATTCAGCCCATTTGGTCACTACAATAAATTAATAGCAGATAAGTACAAACAAAATAAAGCAACTAGTGCTCTTGATGATTGAATAGAAATTCATGGGGCCACTAGAAATATCTAGTCTTTTACCATTTCAGTAACTGTTCTCTTGTCTACATTTTCTTCAGAGGATCAGTCAGTTTCAGTAATCCTTCCAGATCTTAAATAAAACATTCTTTTCACATTAGCAAAAAGCTATTACCATCTGTATTGTGTTCAGTGACTGTTCGGTGTGTACAAATATCTGGCATTCTAACCAATTCTTTGTGCCAATAAAAGTCCTTAGAATTAAAAAATGAAGTCTTTTGCAACAAAAGAGTTATCACACAAAATCCTCCTTTAGAAATTCACTACTGTAATGGAAAAAGAAATCCTACCAGAACAGTCACAAAAACAGCTAAATTCTAACTGTGTTTTTAACATTAACATGGAGTTTCAACACAGAATCAGGAGATGAGAAGTATCGGAAGGCAAAGACTTCTTTAGTCATTTGACAGCCACAGCACTGAAGTTGTCAAAGGTTTTTTGTTACTGTCTCAACTACATCTTCTGCATGCAATCCATAAACACATCATCTTGGGCCTGATTCTTGTCCTTACTCTCTCTTTTGATTTTAAATAAGAATTGAATATTAATATATCTATCTAGAGGGAAACAAGTTGAATGAACTAAAAGATGTTTCAGTTAGAGTTTTTGGCTTCTAACCTTTCCCTCTCCTTTCTGCATTGCTACACAGGCTCTAGAGAATGAGCTACTACCCATCTAGAAGAAATAAATTATTATTCCCTCAGCAAGAAATGCACTCTTAATTCAGACAAAACATGTATCTATAGAAATAATCTGGTTATTTAAAATATTTAAATAGTTATTTCAGCAACTGGCAGGCATGACCTGAGTAAATCCCACAAATGTGTCAGACAACCCCACAACATGGATGAACGAACACAGGTGGAAAAGCCAGGCATGCTTATGACCAGGAAATGTATTGATATAACATCTGAGCATCTAGTAATATTCAGATGTGGGAAAAGAAGGTTTAAGGTCCTTTTATCCATCCATAAATATAAGTACTTAATGAGGGGGGGAGTAAAGAAGATTTGTACAGAATCTTCTAATTGGTAGCATGAGGCAAGAAGCACATATTTAAATATCAACATTCCACTTAAAGAGAGGAAGTAACATTTCTGCTGTAAGAGTGATCAACAATTGAAACATGTTTCCCAGGAAGTTTGTGAGTTCTCCATCCCTGGATGTATTCAAACACCAACTTAGACACAGTCCTGAGCAACCAGAACAAAAGACTAAACAACCCCAAATCACCACTGGCTTTAAAATGACAGGAGCATTAGCATTTTGACTCACAGAGTTGTGTTAGCACTGTTGGATCTGGTGATTTGAAATTGTGTGGCTTGCAGTTTTGAGCTCTGAGCTAGAAAGAACAGAATGCACCTAGTTTCCAGGAAACAACTAACATGCTTATCCTTCATCTTCTATAATTTTGAAGATCTTCCAAACAGGACATTAAAAAAGAGGGCCTGTTATGTACATGGACATTTTCTGAGCTCTTGTGCTATTTAACCTTTTAACAAGCTTATTGAGACTTTGCAAAGTTGCTGAAGGCCTTTATATGCTGCCATGTTGCATGCTATAGTCAAAATATCATTTGCTAATAGATCTCAGTTTGATTCAAAAAATGAAGAATCCTAGGGTTTTTTCTCTCTGAGCAGTTTCCATCATAAATATAACAAAGATGTTATTTGATTTCTTTAGTACTGCACTGGTCTTCTCCTAATAATAAAAATAGGGACTCAAAAATATTTTACTAAATATGTAACTGATTTTCATGTATTTTCAGATCAAGCATTCGCATCACTATTGACTAGTACATCTGCCAAATATTTGTTTCTTTTGTGTTTGCTTTAAACATTTATTATTTTAAATAAGCAGGGAAAAAGAAGAAAAGCTGAACTGAAAAACTAATTTTGAAAGGACAAACACAATTCATGACCTGGCCCATCTACTCCCAGCTGTCACTAGTCAATCATTGTTAATTTTTTTTTTTTTTTTCTCCAGGACTGCTAGAATTGAGCAACATTAACACAAAGTTATCACTGATAAGAGATGTCCCAGACCAGCTGGGTGTGGGGGAGTGTTTGAGAGAGAAATCCTTCTCTGCTTAACTGTTCATACTGTGTATGCTTAGCAGAGCACCAGGACTCCGAATGTTAAAGCTCTTTACAGACTGCTGCTTACATTCAAGGAGGCTTTTCATCTTCCTGGTTGAGGTTGCCAATGAGACCTTGAACCAGAGGGAGTATTATAATTTTAACAAGAGCTTTTGTTTCGGATTGTGTTAATGTCATAGAGAAGTAAGCAGTTCCAAAATTTAAGAAGGGTGCTGATCCTACAAAGAACCTGCTGCTTAAAGCAATAGCACTTTTAATTTCTGCACCTAGAAAAGTCAGAAAATTCTGAGCATCACAAAGATGCTGTCTCACTTGCAAAATCTGACTCACAAATTCCAGTAACACGTGGAATTGGGGACAAAGGGTAAAATATGTATCACTGAACATGCAAAAATAAACATTCAGAAGTTTAATGCTGAGGCTTGTCAGGAACTACTGCTAAATACGATGTTATTTTGCTGGAAAGGCCTCTCATAAGCCTAGGAAATTAATTAAAACCAAACCAACTTATTTTGTTCTGATTTCTTCAAAATTTTAGTGCTGGGGATTTATTCCTTCTTTCAGAACAAATCACTCATCAGCTTTTCTGGTTTGTGTTTGTATCTCTGTAGAAAAGCACATGCTGTGACTGATTTCTCTGTGAGGGTCATAACTTTTGAGGCCTAGGAATCAGAAAGGGCTTATTTTCAGACCCTTCCAAAAAAGGCTCTGAGATGACAACAAAAATGGTTTTCTCACGAAAAGGCATCTCTATTCCTGAAACATTTAGGATGATATCATCCAGATACTACAGTGGTGAAAGATTTCATTCATTATATGGTTGGTTCAGATATCACATCATGAGATTTGTTTTATTTTGTGCAGCAATATCTACATCAGTCTTCCAAATTACATGCTTTTGATTAGGTCAAAATGCAAGACACAATTTTGTAAGCACAAGCAGAAGAATTCCAAAGAATAGGTTTTCAACTAAAGAAAATATTAATCCTGATTAGGCAGCCACAGATATTATGCTAAACAGAGCACTTTTTGCCTGTCCCTGCCAAAAGGTCAGAGAAAAAGTAACTATTTAATAGCTTCTAAAGGCAGGTCTATTTTAGGCTTGGTCTATGGGCAATGAGCAATGTGTAGATGTGTATCTTGCCTCTGATCCTGCCTTATTAATCTTATGAACAAATCCCATGCAAGGTTGGTGTGTGCAGGACCTGTACTCTTCACAAACACCACACTGATTAAAACTGGAGATTTAGATCTGACACCAGTGACGGCTGACAGGAACATTGCTTTCAGTTTGGTAATCCCTAACTACCAGCTCTGCAACTGCAAAGGTGGCCACAGAGGTAAACCAAATTGACTTCAGTTTTTGTTCCACCATATCTTTAACAGACTTCCAAAGCCATGTCAAAACTCAGAGAGGCCCAATGCTGTCAACAAGTTACTTAGCTCTAGTTGACCTAAGCCATCGTCAGATATTTAGAGCATGATGCCAAAGATAACCTAGAAGCTGCTGCTCTCTTATTATTAGTTGCAGATTTTGCAGAGATCATAAAAATACAAAACACATGCTTGATAACCAGACAACACACATGATTCTGAATGTTCATCTTTTCGGTGAGAGGGCACTACTTTTTTTCACTTAAAAAAACCTTAACCAAGTACATGTTAAGAAAAGATTTTCAGTTCTTTAGTTTCAATAAACTTTTCATTTTAATTTGAAAACAAGATTCTGAATATGAAAATGCATTGAAAATAAAAGCTAATTTTCCCATGTTAGTGGGCAACAATGCTGCATCTTGTACTTCTGTCATACAGTAGAAACAATTAATAGTAAGCCACCATTACTTATTTAAACAAGCATTAAATAAGCATTAGAACTGTATACCCTAAACTGATACATGCTTACATTCTTTTGAGGGACATTGTTTTAATATTTATTAATTATAACACAGGAATTTGACATGCTGGTTGGACATTCATCATGCTCCCCCAAGATCACATTAGATACAAATACCAGATTTCAAAGACCAGATGCTCAGAAAATATGTAATCTTATTCTGCAGGTGACAAACCTTCCACTTGCATATACACCTATATCTATACTGACTTCAATGGAGGGAAGATGAATTATAAAAAGAAAGATATTACCTTTTTAATGTAACAATTATTTTTATAACACCAAAGAAGTCCGAAAGTCTCCCTCAGCTACTGCTTTGCCAGATTTTTTACAACATTTGGCTTGTCTAAGACTGTCTGAGTACTATCTCTGATGTCTGCTCAACAGTAGTGCACATCTACAACTTCCCATTGAAGAGAAATTGTTCGCATCTTACTTCCACTGAAAGACAGAAATAAGGCTATCTTCTTCTTAGAAGATATAATTTTATTAGACATTGCCACGTCACGCAGTTTAAATAATTTTTATTTTAATCTTTTTTTTAAACCACCAAAACCAATGCAGCTTCAGGAGGTTTAAACTGTCCATCAATAAAGACAGCATACCAATGCTGGCGTATGTGTAACTGTGACTCTCAGCTGCCAAAACAAGGACCCATTAAACTTCCATCATTGCATAATGACCCCTCAGTTCTATTTCAAAACCCATGTGGTAACAAATGCACATCCCTCCCATGTGGTGTAATGGGTGCTGTTAGCAATGGTTTTATCTCAGGATGAGAAGGTCCAATGCAGCTGCCTACAGGTCTCTCAACACTTTTCACTACTGAGGTGTTGGCTTTAGAAGCATCCCTTAAGCATCAGCAGCAACACTTGCTCAAACTTGTCTGTATTTTCAATTCTGCTTTGATTCCTTCTTGCTGTCACAACAGCTCTGTAGCTTTCTATAATGCAATAAGCAATCTGCTTAACATAAGCTGCATGTAGTTTGTGCTGTCCCACCAACTTATGCTGTGAAAAACTGAAGCCAAAGAGTTTTGAATTAATGAGCTCAGTTTCTTTGCCTTTCTAAGACTGCATGTCCCTTAAAAGAAAGACTCTGAAAATGAGCACTTGCTAGCTCAAGCATGGCACAAAATCACAGACAGGATGGCAAACCCAAACATCAATAGTAGTTCGGCCATTCTCACCATGATGCTGTCTCTTGCCAGTGTCTCTTGTGGTATATTTGGAACATTTCTGTGAATCGCATAGAATTTATCTTTAATCTGCTGGGCAGGAATGGCAAAGTGTGGTTTACATGGCAAAAGTTAGTAAGGACAGCTTTGACAAAACGCAGAAGCTCTGCAACAAACTAGTCTGCAAAGAACGTTTGGAGAGGACGCAAAGCTGAAGTGCCAAGGAGAACTCTGTTACGTTTTTAAAGAAGATGGATGTTGTGTGGTTGTGCAACATCTTGTCAAACTGAACAGGTCTGCTTTTAGGATGATGTTTTGCTGCCACAGGTTCTGAGAGAGCAACTGCCAGGCAAATCTTGCTCCTGTTCACTCATGTTCCCAGGTCAGACACTAACTGGCCTGATGACCTTGCAGAATTCACTTATCTCTCTGCCTCTGTGGTTTCAGTGGAACCGTCACAGATACGAATTAATCATTTTGAGATCTACCAATGAAGAGTGCTGGGTTTATTCTAACAATGCACTTTCCTTCATTTTTTGTTACTATAATACGGAAGTGATACAATCCCAGAGACTCTGTCATGCTTTGCAGATACTTTTGAGTTTGGAAAAGAGGCAGAGAACTTGCAGATACTTTTGAGCTTGGAAAAGAAGCAGAGAACTCTTATCAGAAGCATAAGGAATCCCAAGTTAAAGTGTAAAAGAAAAATAATAATTTAAAAAAGAGACATTTTAGAAAAGTGAAAGAAGAAATAATTATGGTTGTACCAAAAGACTGTTAAAAACATAAGGCATCAGTCTAAGAGTCCAGAGGGAATAACAGTTTTGTTATACTTTAAAAACTTTCTAGATTTATTCCCAAAGCAGTATTTTAAACTTAGAACAGTAATTTTTCTGAAGAGTGCCTAGAAAGGAGAATATTCTCTGAAGATGTTAATTTGTCTGACATGAAGAAATCACACAGAAGAAAACCACATCTTTAACCGAGAGGTAGTAAGCAGACCGGAATTTAACCTTGTTATTCTATCCTAATTTTCCCTGTCACCATGTGAATATTTTTCTTCCCACATTCTTATAAGAACACAATGTAAAATGACAGTCATGCTGTTGCAAAATTTATGCCACAAAATTTAGCTGGGCTCAAGAAACTGAATTGTAGGTTTCTGAAGAGATCTTTTGTTTATTCCACTTTAAAGATATCATTAGTCAAGACTTCATATCAAGACAACAGATGGTATTTCTTAAGCTTATATTTTGTTTTTAACGGTTATTTTTAACTTGTATCATTAACTTTTTCACACAACACCCCAGGGATGGATCTATATTGAAACGTGGTTTCACAGTGGAAGATCTAATACAGGGATGTGTTTTCCTAAAGCAGGTTTGGCATGTATAGCTCTGAACACATTATACACTGAACTTGCTTTCTCCTGCCAAAAGTGAACAAGAGAATAATCTCTGCCAATTTCATATGCCCAGCAGTGATGCACCTCTTGCAATATCACTCCTCAGCTCAAAATGAGAATGGATGGAAAAAAAAAAATCTATCTATCTATCTAATCTCGAAAATGAGATTTGGTTTGGTGGTTGTTTCTGAACACAGAGGCCAAATGACAAGAAGCCGGGACTAGTCTTGTAAAAAAAGCTTCCTGAGTAGACTAGCTGTCCATTAACCATCTACTGGGAAGTGTCCTCAGTAGAATCATATGCCAACACATGTCCAGGGGCTGCCTGGACCAAATTTCTGCCATGAGTCTGTATGACAGCACAACAAGTGATTGTGTTATGGTGTTGGAAATGTTCCTGGGGACATGCCCTTACTTATTGGTATACTGTACACAGCCTAAGGGGTCCTTTGTAAGTCATCAGCAATTAAAACAAACACCTGGCAAGAGCACGCTGGTCTGACAGCTAGCGGGCACTCAAGTCCTGCTGACATGAAACCAGGCAGGCATTTCGGATGCCAGACTTGACTCATACGTGTCACTTCTGAAATTGAGACACGGGCTCCATGTCCCTTCGAAGAACGAATTTCACACATTAGTTTTCAATGGCAGCAGAAAACATGAGAGATGGCAGGTGCAGACAGCGCGGAAAGGTAGTGACTAATTATTGCTCCGACCAGACTATCCTGCATCCCACACCACACCATTCCACACCCCATCATACAGACCTACACCCCTTTTCACGAAACACCCTCGAACAACGCGGAGAGCCGCACGCTGCCCGGCGCAGCACAAGGCACACCGAGCCATCACTCCCCACGCACTACGGCCGCTCACACCGCCGCGCCTTCCCTCGATGCCGACACCTCGCCTCGCTCAGGGCACCGCGGCTCGCTCATCCCACCGCGGCCCTGACCGCGCATC